>BSQZ01000034.1:4850000-4925000 GCA_033239005.1 Lamellibrachia satsuma | reverse complement strand
GAGAAAGGGGAATGTTTGCACCGCAGAATAATGTCATTATACAGTCCAACATAGGTGCGGTGAAATACACGGTATTGACGCTTTCCATACAAGATGCAAATGTAGACGACGAAGGAGAGTACGAATGCGCAGTGAAGTTAGCACAGGAACCCTTAGTGTGGGCTTCGAGTGTGTTGAGCATCTACGGTAAGAATCGACCCTTGTTGTTTTTATTGCGGAACATAACGTGGAGATGATTCCGGCATAAGGTAGGGAACTTTCGTTAGACTGATATTACGTTATCGTGTGTTCTTCGAAGCTAGACATTCAAAATTGGTCTATTACAAAATTTTTTTAATTGCACCTGAGCTTTACATATTTTGTGGAAAATGTGTTAATTATGTTTGTAATGATTTACTGTAGCCTACATATAACATCGGAAGGTTTGTAAAATCATGCAAGACACACCATCAAAATAATTACATACATGGTTGTTTTTTCAATAATCAACGCGTGGTGTTATATGTCCTAAGTGGTGGCATATTGTATGCATCGACACATTATCTCTGCATCGTGCGATATGTAAACTAATTAATTTTATTGAGGAAATTGCAGTTATGGATATCAATAAGTATTTTTTAATGTGGCTAATTCACACGCTATGTCTTGGGTGTTTAAATCAACTGTTGTATGCATTATTATTATTACTAGAACAAATTCCCATCCTCCGGACGAGATAACTTAGAGGTTGGTAAGGGACTTTCCGGAAATAAAGTCAGGATGCATTATTATTATTACTAGAACAAGGAAAGTAACTCTCGAAATTCCGACGTAATACTGACATTTATAATAACGTTTATGGATGCCTTGCCCTTGTGTTACGCAACTTCGCACTATCGTAGAAAATACGGTGTGAACAAGTACACTTACTTGCTCGCGTTGCGGACAACTGTGCGTAAGAACTTTAAAGTATACTTCGTTTGTTCGTAGAGAGGGTAATAACGCGTAGAATTTCGAGGAAAAAAGTGTCACCACCCGATCTTGAATCTACTGAAAATTCAACTATGCTGATAGGCATAGTACCTGCTGAACCTGCTGAACCTGCTGAACAACATATTTCATTACATTGTTTACATTTGTTTCTTCAGAAAATCAAAATAATATATGTTCCTCATCAAACCAAAACAGTTACATCGTGAATTTCGAAAAAAAAAAGTTTCACCACCCTACCTTTAATCTACTGAAAATTCAACTATGCCGATTGGCATAGTACCTCCTGAACCTGCTGAACATAATATAAATTTGTTTCTCAAAATCAAAATAATAGATGTTCCTCATCAAACTGAGTCCAAAACAGTTACATCGTGTATTCATGCGTAATTAATCCTATTGTTGCTGACACGTGCATATATTGCCAGCTATCGACTAGAAGTTTATTATTACGTTTCATCTGACACGGATATCGTTATAGTATCCTACAAAATGTAATGTTCAACAATTTGCAAATAGCAGCCTATCAATCGCACATGCACATACGTGTTATTTGCTGAATTACAAACTGAAATATACTGATGTATGCTTCCCCCGACACATGTAAAGTTTGTGGGCTCTACATTTCAACACCCTGTCCATTATCAAATAAGTTTTTCAAACACATAGTAGGCCTACATTACTTTTCCACCAACACGTAAGGCGTTACAAATTTGCATATTGTAATAAAATCACACAAAGAATGACATTGTGTTTATTTAGTTTTCGTTTGTAAGACTCATTGTTATATGGTCCTGAAGAGAGTCTTGGCTCTACTTGGTTTCGAACGCACTTCTGTTAAATTGTCTAATTTCGTGTTGACATTATAATCTAACAATGTCTGAACACCATACAGACTTCCAGCTGAAGCTTGGACACATGCAGGGTGTGCCATTGTTCTATGCTATCTCTGATGCGTGTTTTATTTGAAGAAGTAACACCCAACTACAACATCCTACGTCACCCTCATTATCGCCCATCAGCCACCATGCCACAAAGAAACGAAACAGATTTGAAAACTGACATCGCTGATATCAAGTCATCTCTGCAGTTTCTTTGTAGATCGGTGGATGAACTTAAACAGAGTAACACGACAAACGAAAATAAAATAAACGACCTTCTAAAATAGATCAAAGCCAAAGACGAACGAATTGAACAACTGGAACACCGTGTCAACGATCTTCAGCAGCATTCTCGGAAGCGAAACGTGATTGTTACTGAACATGCATAGTTATTCACACACAACCACCCGTACCAGATCTGCGAGAACATACACACAAATGAATGACGGAGATGACATTGGTGAGTCCTCAGCGATGAGGAAAAACTTTGTCAAATTCGCGCAAGAGAAAATGAACGTGTCACTGGCTGAGATCGAAATCACATCTATACACGACCTCCCTAAACGCAAGGATGGGACGACGCCACTGATCGTTCAGTTTTTGCCAACCGACAAAAAGACTGAACTAATGCGCAAGCGGAAAATGCTGAAGGGTAGCAATGTCTACCTGAACGACCACCTCACTCAGAAGAACAACGACCTATTCGCTGAGGCCCGACGCCTCAAGAAAGAAAGCAAGATCTACAGCACTTGGACGATGAATTGCAACATCTACGTGAAGAAAACTGAACAAGCAAGCAAGATGACGATCAAATCCAAAAATTACTTGGACAAATTATAAGATGGCTGCACTAGTACAGACAGTTCACCCACAGTCCATGAAGATCATGCGTTTTGTGAGGACAATTATGTGGACACTTTTTTGTATTTTGCTTTATTATCTTATTTCTTATATTGCACTATTAGTAATGTTCCCACAAAGTATTATCACATATTATTGTAATGGCTAATACTCGTATACAATTATACTCATGTCTAAGGTGTAATCAAATATTACATAACTATGCCGTAAAATGTGAGCTATATGAGGCATTTTTGTTATAAACGGTGTGCAAAAATAACATCACAACAATTCAGGTTAATCCGCTGTAAAAATATAAATTATCTTTGTACATCATGTTATGAAGTTTTTCCATTTAAAAATATTAGTGATGATGAAATTATATTTGAAAATTATTCTGTTGAAGTCAATTATGACATTCATAAATTAATGGATAACTGTTCACAATTTAATTTCGACTCATTTAAGTATTCAGATTATAATCCCTATTATTTTGGAAATGATATTGACCCAGAAAACAATTTTTATAATAATCTATCATCAAAATGTCAGTATTACACAGATTTGCAATTCACTGAGAAAATCAGTAAAGTTAATGGATTATCCTTTATACATTTTAATGCAAGAATCTAAAACAAACTTTCAAAATATTAAACACTATATACTATAACTTAATCTTCAATTTGATACAATCGCTATATCTGAAACATGGACTGATCCAGATTTAATCGATGATTTTAATATAAACAGTTATGATGCTTATCATGTCACCAGGGGAATCCGAAGGGGTGGTGGTGTTGCTATATACACAAATGAGGAATTATCATGCAAACTGGTGGAAACTAAATCAATTGCAGTAGAAAATATTGTTGAATGTGTTACTGTGGAATTAACCATAAAGAACCACACAAATGTTGTAGTCAGCTGTATGTACAGAACACCAGGGTCGAACTTAGATATATTTTGTGAAAACATGGAACATATTTTGAGTGATGCTAAATCCATTAAAACAATATTTGTGTGTGGCGATTTTAACATAGATTTGCTTAAACATGAGAGTCATAATAGTACCAAAAATGTCCTAGACATAATGTACAATTTGGGTTTTTACCCATTAATTGATAAGCCTACTAGAGTCACATATAGCTCAGCTACATTGATAGACAATATATTTACCAATGAATTGGGCCACAACCTTACTTGTGGTATCCTTTTCAATGACATTAGTGATCATTTACCAATTTTTAGTACTTTGCGAGTATAATATAAAAATAAATATTGTAAAAGAGTTTCAGCATATAAGAAAGATTACTGAATATACATTAGCTTCACTATTAAACGAATAAAATTATGATACATACATATATATATATATAATATATATATATATATATATATATATATATATATACACTATATATACAATATATATGCACACATGTACACATGCAAACATGCACACATACATGCATACACACAAACACACATACATACATACATACATACATACATACATACATACATACATACATACATACATACGTACGTACGTACGTACATGCATACCTACATACATTCGTACGTACACACATACATACATATATACATACATACATACATACATACATACATACATATACATTTTCATGCGTTCATACATACATATATACATATAAACATACATATATACATACATACATACAAACATACCTACATAAATACATATATACATGCATACATGCATACATGCATACATACATACATACATGCATACATGCATACGTATATACATAGTATATACATATATACGTACATTCATACATATTTACATACGTGCATACATACATACATACATACATACGTATATACATACATACATGCATACATACATGCAAACATACATGCGTACATTCATACATGCATACATACATACGTACATTCATGCACTTGCACGTATACGCATACAGACGTAACACATACACTCATAACACATACATATAAAACATTAGTGTTGTGCAATAAAGCGTGAGGGTAAGCATGTGTATAATAATGTTTATTTGAGTAGCATTCACATGACACATATGTACTTCAACATATACATGGATAAGTACATAAGCACAGGCACACGTTCATACATAGCCACACGTACCTATACCCGCACACAGGTCCAAATCCAGAAATGTGACATTTTCCAATGTACCGTTTATCATTTTATATTTACCAGTTATACAAAACAAAAACAAATATGCCACAACAGTATAGCTATATGTTCAGTATACTAATTAAGCATTGTCAGAATATTTGTTCTAAGTGATGTTTGATAGTCATAAGTAATGTATTATTTACACTTATTGTTCATGTGGATAAATATTTCACTGCAACCAACTTGTGTATGTGAGGGGCTATTGTCCGGAGGGGCTATTGTCCGGGACTGTGTATAGTCCCAGGTGGCACATTTCAATGGTTGATACTTAGAGTGACTGCCCATGAAGTGCGTTATTAAACATAAACCACCATAATTGTTTGACTAACTGGGGTGCACCTTGCAAACTGGAGATGAGGTAGACTGTAGAACAACTAGGTGAACTGTTAAGGCTTACTTACTTCCTGCACTCATCGGTTGCCTTCGTCAATAAGAAAGGTTTTGGAAAGTAAGGAAAATCAGGCTGAAAATGAGTAAACGTTAAATAGTTTTGTTCAGAATGATATAATATATATAAATGCATTTTCCCTACTTGATAAAAGTTTTCACCGGCATCACATATAATAGTATTGTTGTCAACGTGTTTCAATGCAACATTTAAACGCACGTATTTTGTTGTACAGATATGGCTCGCAGTGATAGGCGTCTCGTCAGAGCCTGTCAAAGCCGGTAGCAGCGCAGAATTGCGGTTTGCCTTTGGTGGAGATTGTTAAATATACATATATATGTCGTGGAGTACATGTTTAGTGATACATGTTCAGTGGCGAACTACCTGAGTAGTAATACATGCGTTTGCAAATAAAGATCAGTTATGTGCCACCCCTAAGAACCACGTATATGCTATATGTGTAGTGTATGTGAATATACAACAGATAATTGGGGACGAAACGGATGGGATGGTACTAACTCATCGATGTGTGGAAACTAGATGTTTCCCAGATGTGCTGTGAGTGAAACAGCTACTGAAACCTGACGTTGAGCTGCGAATGAAACAGCCGAAGTCGAAGAAGACGCGTAAGCATGGCAGAATGCACTGGGCTAATGGCGCCTAAACTCTGCTTCGCTGGGTAGAACGCGAAGGAAAGTTTGCAAACTTTCAAGCAGCAATTTAATAATGATTTGCTGACTACAGGAGCTACAGCTAAGAGTGAAGCTGAGAAGATTGCGTTGGTGATTACGCTTGGTGGTGCAGAGTTACTGACGATATTCAATTCGTTCGATTATGACATCGAAGGCGAACACGTGCCGACGTTGAAAGTAGTTATCGAGCGCTTTGACAACTACTTCGCCCCGAGAACGAACGAATTGATTGATCGGTACAAATTCCGCTCTTGCAAGCAGTTGTACGACGAAACGTCGTACATAGCGCGATTGTGCAATTTCGGCAACTAAAGGGAGAACAATTTGCGCGATCAACCGGTGTATGGATGTCAAGATGAGAGTCTGCGCGAGGAAATGCTGACTTTGCAGACAGCGAGGCAAATCGCCACTGCCCACGAGGCAGCGCGTCAGAACTTGAACCTGTTCCGAGGACAGCAGCAGACGCACGATTCGGCGACTGTAAACAAGGTGATTAAGGTCAATGCCGACGAAAGGGTTTCGACGCGGCAGGGCAGCACGGAAGTTCGATGAATCGTCCCGGGCAAGGCGGCCAAGTGCAAGTTTTGTAGCCGAGAACACGCCTTTGATCGGAAACAGTGTCCAGCCTTTGGCAAGAAATGCCACACTTGTGGACGAGAGAACCACTTTGCCAAAATGTGTCGAATGCAAGGCAAACGTGAGAGACACAAAAAACACTGAGCCGGCTGAGCGTGAGCGACAGCGACCGGTGTATACGGTGACAGCTGATTACGATGTACTAGATGTGCATTGTCAAACCAATTGTGTGTTGAATGTAGACAAATCTGCTATAATTGTGCGTCCTACTGTAAATAGCGTTGTATTGCCAATGGAGCTAGAAACAGGGTCTGCTATTTCGATGATCCCTTTTGATGTGTACAAACCAAAGTTTGTAAACTGTCAACTTCAGCCTAGCAATAAGGTGTTACGCAGTTTCACAGATGAATCAGTGCCAAGTAAAGGTATGTTTAAGGTGAATGTGCAGTATAACTCGCATAATGTAGACTTGGTGCTGTATGTTGTCCCCGATAGTAGACACATACTGTTTTGCAGAAACTGGTTAGAAGCTATCAAACTTGACTGGACCGAGATCAAGTTTACATCAGGGTCAGGGTCCGTATGTCTATCACATGACTGTCAGTTGGATGGGCTAGTCAGTAAGCATCGGGATTTGTTTGATAGACAACTTGGGTTGCTTAAAGGGATTAAGGCACATGTTGAACTAGTAGAGGGAGCAAAACCAGTGTACACTAAACTGTATCGGGTCCGATATGCTCTACGCCCAAAAGTCGAGCTGGAGTTCGGCAAACTTAAGAAAGCTGGGGTCATTTCACCAGTTACAAGCAGTAACCGGGCAACGGGTGTTGTAGTAGTGCCAAAGAAGAATGGTGCGATTGGACTATGTGGCAATTACAAGACAACTGTTAACCCTCAGTTTAAAACAGTGTTCCCGTCGAATATCAACATTGATGATATTCTGGCTGACTTAGCTGGTGGAGTTAAATTTTCCAAACTTGACCTAGCGAATGCGTACAATGAAATGGAGGTTTTAGAGGAATCTAGGGAATGCCTCACCATAGCAACGCATAATGTCCTATTCCGAGAGAACAGGCTAGTCTTTGGCATCACCACGGCACCTGCTATCTGGCAGAACGCTATAGAGAAAGTGTTACAGGGTTTGCCAGGTGTCAAGGTATATATCGATGATATCCTTGTGTCAGGGAGAACAGAGTCAGAGCATTTGATACATTTGGGTAGGGTGTTTGAAAGACTAAACTAGTTCGGTTTAAAGCTGAATAGAGATAAATGCGAATACTCCATATATACTCTCGAGTATCTGGGTCACGTGATTTATGCCCAAAGTATTAACAAATCGGCAGACAAGATAGCCGCCATACTAGATGCACCTAGACCCAATGATGTAAGTTCATTTAGGTCGTTCATCGGCATGGCAAACTATTATCGAAAGTTTGTGCCAGACTTTGCTTCCATCCTCTCACTACCTTGCTTGAGAAGGATAGGAAGTTTGAGTGGACTGACATGATGGATGAGGCGTTTCTAGCAGTGAAACGTGCTCTGGGCAAGTCCGGGTTGCATTTTGACAGCAGTCTCCCAGTGACAGTTGCATGTGATGCATCGCCAGTTGGTTTAGGAATGGTGCTTTCTCACATTATGCCTGATGGAGAGGAGCGACCGATTCAGTTTGCATCTCACTTGTTGAAGAGAGCAGAGCAGAAATATTCACAGATCGAGAGAGAAGGAATAGGAATCATTTTTGGCGTTTAGCGATTCTATCCATTTCTGTTTGGCAGGAAGTTTATTCTTGTCACGGATAACAAGCCTCATCAGTCCTAGAAAGGACATATCAGCAGTAGCGGCTAAACGCATTCAGCGATGGGCAATGTATATGTGCTTCCACGGCTACCTACGCAAAACGATGATCCAGGTACATCGACATACAAATATGTGGCTCTCGTTCTGGGTGTTGGTGTCTTGCCTGTCTCTAGCGAACAGATCAAGACCGCAGTTCGGAAAGATCCATTGTCGTTGCAAATGGTGAGGTACACACGGGATGGTTGGCCTGATAAGATGCCAATGGATCGGTTAGATTTACAACCGTTATTCTGTCATCGTAACGAACTATCTCTGGAGGGTGATGTTCTGTTATGGGGAATGAGAGTGATCATTCCAAAGCAATTTCGAGCTGAAATTCTAGACGAGCTACAAGTAGTGAAAATTAAGGGTGTCGCGCGTTCATGTGTCTGGTGGCCGGGTATGGATGTAGATATTGAATCATGCACGAAAGCATGTGAATCATGTTAGTTGGTGCAGATAAATCCTACTAACGCACCGGTACATCCATGGATACCTTCTTCACAAACAGGTGAACGCGTACACATCGACTATGCAGATCCTGTGGGGGGAATGCTTCTCATTGTTGTAGACTCCTATTCCAAATGGCCAGAAGTTGTCATTCAAAACAGTACGATCAGTGAAGCTACAGTGAATGCACGGAGGACGATATTCAGTAGAGAGGAAGTTCCTCACACGTTGGTCTCGGACAATGGTCCACAGTTTAAGTCTCAGGAGTTCAAGGACTTCTTGAGCTGGTTGGGAGTGTTGCATAATCCTACATCGCCATATCACCCAAGTTCTAATGGACAAGCAGCGCGATTTGTGCAAACTGTAAAGCATACTTTGAAAGCAATGGCATCGTCAAGGGAGTCACTCCAGGTTAGACTGGATAAGTTCCTCCTGGCATATAGAAATGTTCCGGATGCTTTCACAGGGGAATTGCCAGCAGTGTGTTTCATGGATAGACAGCTACGCATTCGACTTGACAGTGTGAAACCGAATAACCAACGGGAAAACAAACAGTTAGATAAACAGATGGAGCGTAGTTCTCAAAATATGAGATCATTCATGGAGGGAGACATGGTGTGGGTTCGAGATTACCTTGGAAAAGATAAGTGGGTCCCTGAAACTATAAATAAGAAGTGTGGTCCATTGACGTATCAAGTCACTGTTTCAAAGGGATTGTGGAAACGCCACATTGACCAAATGAGTTCAAGGGTAAACTCAAGTAACATGCCTCTGATGCAGTTAGAATTGACTGCAGCGACTGATGGTCATGACTATTTGGTTGACACTATACCATCACTGAATCAGACAAACGACAGTGCCAGTGGGTTGACTTATGAAGCAATCAGTTCAGGATAAGTCACGGCCTACTGCAGAATTGGTAACTCCTACCCAAGTGGAGGAGGAAACACATATGCGACGGTCTTCTCGTGTGAGTAAGGCACCAGATAGGCTAGATATATAGTGTAACAGAGATTAGTGAGCTTCTCTGTAGTGTAACAATTATATATAAGTGAGCTAGTGGACTCTAGTTACATTAGTTTAGTTAGCAGGATATGGTTGAATACTAGTGTAGTTTTTAGTTACATTGGTAGTGCATAGCTATGTTATTATAATAATCAGATAGATTATTTCACTGTAGGCATACATAATAAGTTATATTGTTGTTAGTAGATTTCCTCATAATTATTCCGGGAGGGAAATGTTAAATATGCATGTCTATGTTGTGGACTACATGTATAGTGATACATGTTCAGTGGCGAACTACCTGAGTAGTAATGTATGCGTTTGCAAATAAAGATCAGTTATGTGCCACCCCTAAGAACCACGTATATGTTATATGTGTAGTGTGTGTGAATATACAACAGGGATGACGTGATCTACGTAACTTGGAACAAAATCCAATTAAACGGATTGCGCGTGTTTGCATACGAACATAACCTTTGCTCGGAAACCTCAAGACGATACAATGACCTTAAAAGTAGATCGACCGTGATCATCAAGCGCAGTAAAAAAACGGTGTTCGTGTCAGCTCTGCTACAGCGAAGGATGCCACACCATACTTAAGAGAAGGGGAAATGTGTTTACGGCAGAATAATGCCATTATGCAGTCCAACATATCGTCGCTTTCCATCATGGAGATGATTCCGGCATAAGATAGGGAACTTTCGTTAGCCTGATATTATGTTATCATGTTTTCTTCGAAGCTAGACATGCGTTCGTAATAAAACGTTTGCTGCTACAGCAAATAGCGTTTAATTGGTTTCAAAATTGGTTTATTACAACACATTTGAAATTACACCTGAGCTTTATACATTTTGTGGAAAATGTGTTAAATATGTTTGTAACGCTTTACTGTAGCCTACGTATAACATCGGAAGGTGTGTCAAATCGTGCACGACAACATACCCTCAAAATAATTACATACATTGTTGTTTTTTAAATAATCAACGCCTAGTAGCATATGTCCTACGTGGTGGCATATTGTATGTGGCGACTCATTATCTCTGCATCGTGCGATATGTAATTTAATTCATTTTATTCGTGAAATTGCAGTTATGGAGATCACTAAGCATTTGTTAATGGGGCTAATTCACACACTATGTCTTCGGGTGTTTAATTTAACTGTCGTATGCATTATTATTATTACTAGAACAAATTCCCATCCTCCGGACGAGATAACTTAGAGGTTTGTAAGGGACTTTCCGGAAATAAAAAGTCAAGATGCCATGTGATGTCATGGTAACATCACCGTATTTTAAACATACGTATACCTTGAAAAAACGAAACAACAGTTCACCTTCACATTCGTGTACCCACTAGTCATATATATATATATATATATATATATATATATATATATATATATATATATATATATATATATATATATATATATATATATATATATATATATATATATATATATATATATATATATATATATATATATATATTATATATATATATATATATATATGAATACATGTTTACACTAGCCATTTCCCAGCCAAATACATATTCCTTGACAACCTGCAATGGCCACATCCAATATGACACTCAGCTTGTCCATTACTGTATGTAACCAGAAGATTTTTATTTAGCTGTCCGACATGTTTGCAGCTTAATTTATCTGCAACAATTAAACTTTTCGGACTAGACTGGCTTGAATTTGAAATGATGACAACGGAACAGCAGAGAAGACAACATAACAGTTGACAGCCACGATCAATTCCCAAGAAACCAACAAAACCCAAATTCAACAACTGATTGAGCCGTCGACGTAAACCGTTTGTTTACTTGACACTGACACCGGAATGTATTTTATATGCCACCCCTTGTCATTTTAGTGTTTATTCAATGTTTTTTTGACAATGCGCAAACCTTCTAGGGTAATAATTTGTAGAAGTTTATCATATGACACACCCCGTTTGGTATGTTAGATAGCTTATGTGGGTCAACGGATTACTGTAATTAATAAACTACAAAACAAGTACTGGAATCTCTGTCCATTTATGTATTAGTATCATGGTAATTCAGCAAATTTGGCTGGCAGTCCGGAGATCAATACATGCACAAAACATATGCCGAGAAAGAAGAATATGACATTTCAACACCCATATATTCAAAACTAGAGTAATCAGGGATTAAGCAGCACGCATTGGACGCATGTGTAATCAACCAGAATAATGCCACAACGTTTTTGTTATTGACAATACAGTCTATTTAGTATCACATGTTCGATATATCAAATGTCTTCCACAAACCTTCTTCTGTAACTCGGACAACATTTTTGTATTTGCATAACCGAGTAGTTTGGCTTCTCACATAGAATACTGTTGATGTTGTATGTTATAAAGAAAGGAACGTCTTGCGGAAATACACGAATTGTAGCCTGGCATAGTTGTGAATAATATATCGGCGTGTGGACGCGATACTGATTTGCACTGAATGTGGAAAGGTTGAAATTAAAGTTGGGATCGAGTGACGGCCCCAACACGAAGCTGGTCGTTAGCATTCACACCATTTGATAGTCTGGGTACAAAGCGATTAAAAATAATTATTATTATATTATGTTCATAAAACATAAAACAACAGTTCATATGACCACAACTGCGGATAAATACCAGCTCTGCTGTGTAATCGTAAGTCAAGAGCGAGTGGCTAACACATACTCTAAGGAAAACACCAAAGATGGGACAGTCCTAGCACAACACACATAGTACCAAACATGCTACGCGAAAGAAAGCAATCCACAGGGTGGACGAAACGGACAATTGCATTTGAACGAAAAGGAGTAAAGAATGCATTATAGAATAAATGGAGGAGTATCAATGAACTTAGGAATCCATACTGGTTAGGGAGAATAATGTTGTTGGCACTGATGTGTTTCCACATGTGGGTGGCTAAAGATTCTAGGGTTTGAATAGAAATAAATGGTGATTGGCCTTTTGTTGGGATAGGATGTTGCTCATTTGTAAAAACCGATTTGAAGTGGTCGTTGAGAGCATTTGCTTTGTCATGGTCAGTTGTTTTCAAATTGTTATTTTCTTTTAGCGTTGGAATGCCAAGATTTGGGACCAAAATTGTTTTGGATTTGTCATCAAACTTTCTCCACTGATGTTAAGGTAACTGTTAATTTGATCACTACTTTGGTGACTACTTTTAAGATTTTCCAATGCTTGTTTTTTGCTTTCTTGGGTTTAGCATGATATTTCTCCATTTTCTCTGTAGTCTGATAATGTTTCCTGTCATCCATGGTAGGTGTTGTTTAGATTTTGTCATGCGACTAGGGATGGATTCTCCTATCAAGTTATTGTAGTTTTGATGAAAGACGTTCCAATTTGAGTTTACATCTTATTCGTCTGGTTTTCGATTAAAGTACTGCTGAGCTAGCAAAAAATAGTATATAATATAATTGTTGCGTTTTATAAATGTCTATTCGCCTCGCCTCGATGCGCATTTCATGTTGTGTGCAGTTTGTTTAAGTGCCTGGGCACAAGGAGATGAACGTCTGCAACCCAAACCGTAGCTAGCCTCGTCTCTAGATAGTCCCATTCATGGCTAACCCCATCTCTAGCTAACACCATCCCTAGCTAAACCTAACCTTGAAGTGGTTTACATAATATATAATCATTCCCAGAGGCTCTGGCACTCTGTGAGATCACACAGGCCTGAAACTTTGCACACTGACTTGGCCTTCCATGGTTGCCTAGAACGAGATTCCAGGCAGACGATTTGTTGCTAATCGCTGTTGCTTATAGATACGGGTGCAGTTTTCAAGCATCTCCAGTTTTCAACCCATTGAAATGTCGTTCTATATGACGTTAGAGAGTCGCAGTGTCTGTTTACGACAATAACGACACAGAGTCTTGTCTCAGCAAAATATATTTTGATTTATAATATAACACGGAACACTGTTTTAATATACATGCCTTGATAAAAAAAAACGACTTTGCATGCTTACCATACATTATTATTGAGCGTCTGCTGACGCGTGCCTTGTTCTTGGTCACATGACAACAATCGTACTGTTTGTGGTAGATGTATGGCAAGGCAATCTTGTAATACACGTATGAATAATAAAAATGTGTTAAATATACGAGACCAAATATACTACATTAACGTTATAATTATATGCAATGCAAATACATGTGTACGAATTTTATAAAGCGCTATGACAAGCCTGATTGTTATAAAAAAAATTAAACATGAAAATATATTGTTTGTACGGCTTGCCATAAATATAGGTGAAATCTACCAGTTTCCTCGTCTAGCGCGACATGGTTCGGATGTTCAATATGTATAAGTTTTTCATAAAACAAAACTGTCTTAATAATGTATTTGCATTGTATAGATGAAGTACATATTGGTGATTTGGTATATCGATCTCTTGCACAAAATATTTCTTAAGATTTTTTTTAAACGGAATATTATATGAAGTACATTAAAAACTACACCGACCAGTATATATGGCGACCTGGAAAATATAATCGAATAATAAATAAAACCGAATTTATATCCAGTGTAGACTCCATGCTCACTTGTAGGAATTGGACACACAACCACAGCAGGTTCTTCGTAAACAAACCTTTGCTGTCCGCAGAGGAACATCCACGGTTTTGGCGGGCCATGCCGGAGGCGGCGGAACTTTCGGCTTGTTAGCGTTCGACCGTACAGGTTTTTCTTTGGCAACCTAACTACCCTGAACTCTTGCTCTATGTCGCTTTTCCTGATTCATTTTAAGCTAAAATCGTAGTACATTTCTGCCGATTCGCTTCTAAAAACGTTCCATAAAACAGTGGAAGTGTGTTGCGAGTGTATTTCGTAACGGACGTTTTGAAATGTCGGCCCGAAAACTTGTTTTTAACAGGAATATGATAAGGACAATTATTATTATCCCGTTATTATCCCGGCATGCCTATATCCATTCCCAGCAAAACATTTCATTATCATTCAGATTTGTGGCTCTTGAGAGCAGTTTTTAGCTTACACAAGTGGTATAAAATATGTCGATATAGCCAAAGACAATGCTGGGAAGATTTTTAACAAGATTTAACAAGATTGCCATATCAAACAACACGTTCCAGATGGCAAGTGGACAACGAACCCATTGGCTTATCGAGAGTCCAACAATTGTATCATCTGTGTATAGTCCGCCCTCTTCAGATATATGTCAATTATATGTTTAAACATATTCACACTACTAACATTAACATAATCATCTGGCAGTTTGTTCCATTCATATCTGAGAGAGAGAGAGAGAGATAGAGAGAGAGATAGAGAGAGAGAGAGAGAGAGAGAGAGAGAGAGAGAGAGAGAGAGAGAGAGAGAGAGAGAGAGAGAGAGAAAGAGAGTACTCCTACACTGTTCCTTAACTAATGCAGCTTATGTCCTCTGGTTATACTGCCTTCTTTAAATTTGAAGAACATATTTCTATCAACATCCTCATAACTGTTCACTATTATAAACATATTTGTATTTGGTCTCCGTTTAGTCTCCTGGTCTCTAGTGTTGTCAAGCCACATAGTAATAAGCGGCTTTCATAACTAAGGTATTTCAATTCTGGAATAATTTTAGTTGTTCTTCATTGTATTCTTTCTAGCTTGTCTGTGTCCTGTAGCTGCAATATTTGTAGCGTAGACTATCTGCGACGACACACTTGACGGCATAGATACAACAAACGCTGTGGTGTTTCTGTTCCCACAAGTTGCCTTCTATATTGTAGTTAATACGAGTAAACACAAATGAAACATGGTGGGATCGAGTCTACCTGTTCCCCAATGCTATACTTTAGCTTTCTACAACACACAGTCTTGTTGTATAACTGAAACTAGAAAGGCGGTAGCAGTGGGCGAAAATATAGAGATGTTTCCTCGTGTTATCTGGAACGCAACGCTGCAAACACAATGACTTCACACAGTGTTAATGATGAACGGACAGCAGAACCACAAGTTCTTCGCAGCAGTATACCTTTGCCAAGAAAACAATTTGGGACAGTTACGAAATTGTATCTCATCTGAAACAAACGTCCTATGAGTGGCAATATATATCACATGTGTTGAGAAAGATGCCTTAGACATATACAATGGACTCCCATTCGAGACTGACGAGGGGAGAACTGACATATATCATCACTATATTGACGCTGATGGAAACACACTATGTAGGCGAAACGAATGTCATATATATGAGAGATACGTTTCAGCAATCGCATGCAAGAAACATATATGCCACTGCTCTTCGATCCTTGGCTAAGCCATGTGACTTCGTTATTGTGAAAGATGATCTCATTCGCGACATAATTGTATGTGGCATACGAGACAACGTTATGAGAAAGAGACTACTGCAAGTGTCATCACTCACTCTAAATAACTGCATGGACATCTGCAGAGCAGTGGAATTGACAGACGCTAAGATGAAAGCGATGTCGGGCGAAGAAGTGCACGCATTCAGTCAGGTCACATACAAAAAACAATATCACTACTCTAAAACACTCGTTTGAGAAAGGACAACTGGCATATGAATGCAAGTTATGCGGATACAAGCATGAGAGACTGCGTGAGAATTGCTCACCATGGGGAAAAGATTGTAAACTGTGCAAATCAAAGAGTCAATTTGCCAGCAAAGTGCAGAAAATCACAGAGAGGGCGAGCACGACATAATGTTCACCAACTACAAAACTACTCTGATACAGAAGACGAGATCTTGATGGTAGAAGGGAACAATGCAACTCTGAAGTCGAAGATATTCGCTCTGATGACATTAGCGGGCAAGAGCGTGCGTTTTCAAATCGACACTGGCGCCACCTGCAATGTGATCTTGAAAGATGATCTACCATCGAATGCAACCATTAACGCGTCTACCAATGTACTCGCGCTCTACAACAAAATTACAATGACATTTCTTGGTAACACAGAACTACGCTTGAAAAAATGCAAATAACGGTGCGAACTATAAAATGTACTTTGTTGTGGTAAATGCGAACGTGACCCCAATAATCGGTTCGATATCAGCACAGCAGATGTATCTACTCAAAATACAGCACCATAATCTGCTGAAAGTCGACATTGAAACTCCACTGACAAAGAAGTCAATGCCTGCGTCTTACAAAGACGTGTTCACTGGAGACGGCAAAATGGGTGGCAAACTACACGTAGAAGTCGACGAGTCAGTGAAACCAGTTATACTGCCCCGCGTACCAGTGGCACTGAAACAAGCACTGAAAAATAAACTCAGGAGACTAGAGGAGAAAGGAATCATCAGGTAGGACGTAAGGAGACGGGACATAAGGATATGGGACGTAGGGAGACAGGACGAAACGGGAAGGAAAGAAATGAGAGGGAAGACAAGTGGATCGAAGGAGAGGGGAGTGGGGGAGACAGTAGTGAAATAGGCGGGGGACGATAGTTCAGGCGATGGGAGTGAGGGAGATGGGAGGAAAGTGTCAGGAGGGAAGGCGACGGGAGCGCAAGTTAGCCAGGAGACGGGAGGGAAAGGTAACAGGTTGATTGTTGAAAGAGAGACTGATAACAGTATGCCAAGTGACCAGGCTGCAGGACAGAATGTGATGGAAGGGATATATCGGAAGAGCTATTCTGAGGCAGTGATAGATGGGGTGAGGAAGAGGGCGAAGGTGTTTGTGGGGGACTCCATAGTTAGGAAGACCGACATAGTCTTAAACAAGGGAGATGATGTGGTGGTTTGCTTGCCTGGGGCCAAAATAGTGGCGATAACTGAGAAGGTAGAAAACATTGTGGGTTCGGGCAAGGGTGGCTCTGTTTTAGTACATGTAGGAACAAATAACGCAGAGTGGGGGGGTACAACTGTCATTCTTAGAAAACACAGGCAGTTGGTCAGAATACTAAAGCAGACACGGGTATAGCAGGTAATACTGTTAGGAATTTTACCAGTAACAGGAAGGAGAGATCAGAGATATCGGAATTGCCGGGGGTGGGGGGATAGCAATTAACATGCTAGTCCAGAAGCTATGTAGGGAAGGGAAAGTTGGATTTGTGGATTTGTGGGGAAATTGTGTTGGAAGGGCGGATATGTACATGAAGGACGGGCTTCATATAAGTGGAAAGTGGGCAGCAGTATTTGCGGATGGACGCACAGACACAACAGACGCTGGATTAGGATTGGCAGGATTGGTAATGCTTAGGAGAGATTGAATAGGAAGAAGGGGAGGGGGAATTATTTTAGATGTTAAAGAATATATTTAGGCTTATGAAAACAATTTAAGGGGAAGCAGATTACGATGAAGCTGTTTAGTGCCAAATAGTTTCAGGAAATTCAAAATTAACTGTTGGATTAATTTACCGAAGTCCAAGCATAAACGAAGAGGATAACACAAACATACAAAATGCTATAAAGGAAGTTAGTAAAGGAGAATGTATCATATTGGGAGATTTTAAACATGGACACATACAATGGAAATATCTTGAGAGTACAGGGGGTGAGGAACAAAGCACTTTATTGTTTATTCAGGATAGCTTCTTTACTCAGCACGTACTAGAACAAACCAGGGAGAGAATGCATTATATTTAGTTTTGCCATAACACACAATAATTAGTGGACAAAGTAAAAATATATGAACCATTGGGTAACAGTGATCATAATGAAATACCTTTTGACATCAATGCAAAACCAGAAAGTAAGAAAACATGCAGGAGAAACTTCCACAAAGGTAACTATAAATATACGAGAAAATACTTCGCAAAGCTGGATTGGAATAACATGCTGATGAATAAGACCGCAATTGAACGTTGGCATCTTCTAAAATATGAAATTGAGAGTATCATTGATAATTTTTTTCCCTTAACGAAAGTGGCCATTTTTCAGCTGTGCCATCGCTACCCTCCCTCCTATCAGCGTTCACGCAGCAGGGCTGCTCTCCGTCATCCCCTCCGTCGAGGTAACAACGAGTTTAACAAGATTTAACAAGATTTGCCATCCAAGCCAAAGGCCCAGATGGCAAGTGGACAAGGAAGCCATTGGCTTATCGAGAGTCCAACAATGTTCACCTACTTATAACCCGCCCTCCTGATATATGTGTCAACCTTGTTTTTAAACATATTCACGCTGCTAGCAGTTACACAATCTGTAGACAGTTTGTTCCATTCATTTATTGTCCTCTGTGAGAACGAGTGCTTCCTGATGTCCAATCTACATTGATCCTTTACTAATTTTACCTCATGTCCTCTAGTTCTGCTATCCTTCTTGAGTGAGAAAAACATATTTCTATCAATATTTTCATACCCATTCAATATCTTAAAAACTTCAATCTGATCTCCTCTTAACCTCCTTGTCTCTAGAGTTGTTAAACCACATTCTTTCAGGCGTTCTTCATGAAAGAATGTGGTTTAACAACTCTAGAGACAAGGAGGTTAAGAGGAGATCAGATTGAAGTTTTTAAGATATTGAATGGGTATGAAAATATTGATAGAAATATGTTGTTGGTAGATAACGCTAATAGAGATAATAGAGTTGGTGGATAACGCGAACGCTGAACTTAGGCGCTTGATTTATTTCTTTCCTAAATTCTTTCCTCCATTTCTAGAAGCATCGTGGAATGCTTTTCGACTATCGGTCTCTCGTAAGCGACGATGGCGTGCATCTTTCTCCGGTAGGCGACCGCTTGTTCTACAGGTATATCCGCGGGGCGGCGCTGTTTTTAAATAAACATTGATTCATTACGACTGTTTGTCGCTGACAACGGTGTCAATGACTTCGCTGTGCTTCCGTTTTCGTCTCAGCGTTATGCTTCCTCGTATGAAGTTTATGTTTGGATGGCTTTACAATTATATGCATAATTGTAAGTAGATTATATTTCGATATTGATCGATTGGCACTCTCAAGTTGTAGAGATACTGGTTCCTACTTCATTATGGCAGTCATGTTATGTCTGGATTCGTCCTTCGATATCTATTTGTTTACCACAAGTTGGTTGATACTGGATTCATGTCCAATTATATGCATAATTGCTAAGTGGATCCCAGTCCGATATTAATCGATTGATGGTTTCAAGTTGTAGAGATACTGGTTTTTACTTCATTATGGCATTTATGGCATGTATGGATTCGTCCACTGATATTTATTTTTCCACGTTTGTTGATATTTTATTCTTGTCCAGTTATATGCATAGTGGTTAAGTAGGTCCCAGTCCGATACTGATCGCTTGAAAGATACTGGTTCCTACTTCATTATGGCATTCATGATATGTGTGGATTCGTCCACTGATATTTATTTTTACCACATGTTGGCTACAGTGGATTCATGTCCAATTATATGCCTAGTGGTTAAGTAGGACCCAGTTCGATATTAATTGATTGACAGTTTCAAGTCGTAGAGATACTGGTTCCTACTTCATTATGGCAGACACGATTATTGTGGGTTCGTCCACTGATATTTACGTTTTCACCACTTGTTGGATATATTGGTCTTTTGTCCAATTATATTCATAATTAATCAGTACATTCCACATTGCTATTTCTAGATATACTGGTTCCTACTTCACTATTGCTGTCATGATATGTGTGGATGCTTTCACTGATGTTTCAACAATTTGTTTCTTCTTGCATTGTTGTCCCACCATATGCACTAATATGTGCAGTATATTTATTTATGTGACCATCTTGCTGTGGTGGATTTGACAATGTTGCAGATGCCTCCTAAAAAGCGGCCAGCAATGACGCACGTCACAAGGACGCGCACCGGGAAGCTGCCTTGTCGAGTTGTGAACGTTGCTGAACTGATTCGACACCCGCTGCTCATGCACAGCCCACACCAGCTGCTTCGTCATCCGATGACCCCGCAGAAGCGATTGTGGCGGGGGTCATGCATCACCTGGAGCAGTCGGGTCGCCTACTGTCAGCACCGTCACCGACAGTGCTGTCAAGCTGCCAACGATGCAACCGACCTGGACAAGCCGAATACCCGTGCCTATATCTTCCATGCCGTCGACCAGCACTGCTATCTCCTCGCAGCTACTTGCTCCAATGCCGTCGTCTAGCACCGCTGTACCAGCTGCACCACATCTGGTGTCTGATGACAGTGACAGTGATTTGGACGCTTTGGTCTGCGATATCCTTGGTGGTGAGTCACGTATACCAATGCCCACTTATAGCGTTGTCAACAGGCCGCTGTGCGCCAACTTATCCGATTTCCTTAAGAGGAAAATAAGGAAGGGTGATTATGTCAACTTGCAGCAGTTCCTAATCGATGCACAGGCGTCTTACTTTAGAGGATACCCACATCGGCCTATATTTAGTGAAGCCATCACAGCCCAATCGTATCACAACCATCGGCCAGTGGTTGTCTGCTTTCACCGTCTATGCAGCTGTTCTAACTGAACATTCCCCACAGCGAGACACATGCCTATTTAAGCACATCTCTGGCATCACATAGGTGGCACATAGGTTTGGGGGTTTGACCTATAAATGCTATGATGAGTCATTCCGTAGGGACATGAAAGCCAACCAGTTGAGCTTTGGGCAAGTTAGCTGGGATTTGCGCTTTCGGTGTCTTCAACAGTCTGTCAACAAACCAGGTGCTTATTCCTCTCTCTGTACAAACACCCTCACCCCTTACAACCAAACCGGAGGCGGTGTCTCTTTTGGGTCAAGCTATCCCGGTAGAGCTTTCCAGAAAGGGCAATTTGAGCAATTCGGATCTTGCTCCAGGCCTGCATGCCAATCCACACATGCCTGCGCCAAATGTTCCGGACAACACTCCACTCATCGCTGCAGCTTGCGTCCAGCCCGCCCACAAGGGGTTGGTGCAGGAGCCATGCGACCTTCCAACACCAATAAACAGTAAGGTAATGGCCAGATATCTGCTTTCTTATGACAAACTGGATGCATCTATCCTTTTAGACGGGTTTTCTACAGGTTTCACTCTCCGCTATGAAGGGCCACAATGCATGCGTTTTTCATGCAATCACCACTCAGCAATGCAGACGCCACAATAGTCGATTACAACATTATACACGAAATTTACTTGGGTCGGGTAGCAGGCCCATTTCCGGAAATCCCTTTTCCTAATTTTCAGTCTTTCCCTCATGGTTTGGTGCCAAAACACGAAAAGGGCAAATTCAGACTCATTTACGATTTATTCTTTCCGAAAGGTGATTCCATCAACTTTCACATGTCCAGAGAATTCACAGCAGTGCAATATAAATCGTTAGATAGAGTGGTTGAATTGGTCAGTGTTTAATAACCAAAGCAGATATACAAGAAGCTTTCAGACTAATTTATATATTACATTATATTACCCATTGCATGGTTTCACGTGGAAGGGTTTGTTCTATCACGATAGGATGCTTCAAATGGGGGGAGAGTGCGGCAGTAAGCTGCCATTTGTTTAAGAGGTTTAGTCGAGCCCTGCAATGGATTATGGAGACGCATTTTCGTGTCACTAAAGTTACTCACCTTTTAGATGACTTCATTTTTGTGGGCCCTGCTAATGAGGTAACATGCCTACGTTAACGTTTTGCATTCGAGAGGCTATCGCAGGATAGTGTTATTCCACTAAATAATAAGATAAGAGTTGTATTCCATGTACGTGCCAAATTGTTTATGGTATTGAAAGTGACACTACAACAATGAAATTTCGATTACCTGAAGACAAACTAGCCAAAGCTACTTTATTAGTAAATCGCATGGCCAAATGTCGTAAAGTGTTTTGCGGGATTTATTATCACTCATTGGCCTACTTTATTTTGCTTGTCTGGTTGTACCACCAGGACGGGCATTTCTCCGCCGTTTGATTAATTTCACAGTTGGCATTATTCGGCTACACCACTTTGTTACATTAAACTGCGAAGCTCGTGCAGACACATATGCTTGTCAGATATTTTTGCCATCGTTTAATAGGAAACGTATGTTTCTCGAAAAGAAGTTTCTGTCTTCACAAAAGATTAAGTTGTACACAGATGCTTCTAGCGACATAGGATGTGCAGCTGTTTTTTTTGGAGAGAAGTGGGTGGCCGGGACATGGCACAAGCCCTTTACTTCGGCAGATATAACCTTACTCGAGCTGTACCCCTTGGTTCTTGCAACATAGTTGTTTGGAAAGTGTCTCGCCAACCACTGTAACGTTTTCATGACCGACGATTCTGGAGTGGTGGATATCATAAAAAAAGTCCACGTCCAAGAACCGAGTTATCATGAAGCTCGTCAGGAAGTTAGTGCTAGCATGTTTGAAATATAATATCTTATTTCGATCCCGCCATGTCTCCGGTAACCAAAATATCACAGAAGACCATCTTTCTCGATTGCAGATCCGAAAAGCCAGACAGATATCACCTTGGCTCATTCCCACTCCAGCAGTCACACCACCGCCATTGAAGCCAGTTGTGCTTATCAGAGCATCATAAGCAACAACAACCCGCGCGGCTTATAGGCGCGGTGTCAACATGTTGCATAGGTATGTCACATCTGTCTGTACTGGCACTTGCAGGATTTACTACCCACATGTTCGCAGCTAACTTTGCTTCCTCAACTATCCTACCAACCGTGTCAGCTGTGTCTTACAGCCACAAAATCGTTGGGTTGGCTGACCCATCAGATAAATGCTACATAAAGAAATTGTTAGTAGGAATTCAAAAAAGTCCAACACAGTTAATTTGCGGCGACCAATTGATATGCATATGCTAGGTCAACTTGTTAATGCAACTAAAGCAGTAATTCCTGACAAATGTACACAACTATGTGTGGCTGCAATTTATATGCTGGCATTTCATGGCTTTTTGAGAATTGGAGAAATTACTGTCCGGGCGGGTGTACCGATCGAGCATGTAGTGCATAGGAATGACGTGGAGATTGTGCCGGGGCACGTTTGCAGGAATAAACCCTCACTGCATCTCACAATCAGGCATGCCAAACACCAACAAGTGAATAGGCCCGTTGTGCTCGAAATAACTTCCCAATCCACAAACTGCCAAGTGGTACATATATGTCGTTATATACAAACTCGTGGCTCATCGGCGGGCGGCTCTTTTTCTTTCCCGACAAGATTCCTATGTCCAGAACATATTTTGCTTCCCAATTGTCTGCATGTCTTGCACACGCAGGTTACGACCCCGGTATTTATAAGTGCCACTCATTTCGTATTGGAGTCTCAACAACTGTCGCTACAAGGGGTTTACAGATAGGCAAATACAAATTATGGGCATATGGAAATATGCAGCCTTTAAGCGTTACATTCGCGTTCCTGATGCATCTGCAGAACGGTTTCATGTTTACGATATCATGTGTTCTGGTCTGGCTTGCTCAGCCGAGTCTGGGATTGGGCTGGTCTGCCAATATTAAATACTAGACATATACATATCCTACATACATTTTGTATGTTTGGGAAGTTTGTGCATATATAAGACTTTTGAAGTGTACTTGACTAGCCTGCTCAGTCCGGTGTGAGAGTGAATCCGGAGCATTTAGGTAGGAATGTATGTGCATTGCAATTGCAGCCTAATCTATGTTTTAGTATGTTTTCTTCGCATACTATGGTTATACAGCAATCATGTGGTGTACTGGCCTGGCTTGCTCAGTCTGGTCTGGGAGTCTGGCTAGTGCAGCAGCTAATAATTTGTACTGCTAGTGCAGCAGCTAATACTTTGTACTGCTAGTGTAGCAGCTAATACTTTGCACTGCTAGTGTAGCAACTAATACTTTGTACTGCTAGTTCAGCAGCTAATACTTTGAACAGCTAGTGCAGCAGCTAATACTTTGTACTGCTAGTGCAGTAGCTAATACTTTGTACTGCTAGTGCACCAGCTAATACTTTGTACTGCTAGTGCAGTAGCTAATACTTTGTACTGCTAGTGCAGTAGCTAATACTTTGTACTGCTAGTGCAGTAGCTAATACTTTGTACTGCTAGTGCAGTAGCTAATACTTTGTACTGCTAGTGCAGCAGCTAATACTTTGTACTGCTAGTGCAGCAGCAAATATTTTGTACTGCTAGTGCAGCAGCTAATTCTTTGAACAGGTAGTGCAGCAGCTAATACTTTGTACAGGTAGTGCAGCAGGTAATACTTTGTACTTTGCATACTATGGTTATACAGCAATCATGTGGTGTACTGGCCTGGCTTGCTCAGTCTGGTATGGGAATCTGGCTAGTGCAGCAGCTAATACTTTGTACTGCTAGTGCAGCAGCAAATACTTTACTGTGCTAGTGCAGCAGCCAATATTTTGTACTGTTAGTGCAGCAGCTAATACTTTGTACTTTGCTTGAAGTGCGTAGTTTGAACCCTCCATGAGAGATGGCATAATTGTTATGTTTTTGGAAGAAATCTGTAAAGATTACTACTTAAATTAAAAGCCCATGGTATCGGGGATGGCATAATTGACTGGATAGAACAATGGCTGACTGACAGAAGACAGCGTGTTGTAGTAGATGTAGAAGTTTCAAACTTGAAATAAGTTTTGAGCGGGGTACCAAAAGGATCAGTATTATTTTTCTTATATTATTCTTAATATATATCAATGACTTGGACGACAAAATAACAAGTAATTTGCAGATTATCCAAAAGTGTTTAGAAAGGTTGACACTGATGGTGATAAACAATATTCACAAAACGATCTAGACATACTAGTGAAATGGTCTGAGAAATGGCAGATGTTGTTCAATTTTGGGGAATGTAAATGCCTACATACAGGACATGGGAACTTGGATGTAAAATATAAAATGGGAGATACTGTTCTGGGTACTACAGTAAAAGAAAAGGACTTAAGAGTTAAAATGAGCGCTGATATGAAAGTTTCGGAGCAGTGCGGTATTGCAGCTTCAAAGGGTAATACAATTTTTGGGTTGATTAGGAGAAACATAACTTACAAGGATAAAAAGCTAATTATACCTCTATATAAAGCAATCGTTAAACCTCATTTATAATACTGTATACAAACGTGGAGACTTGATATACCTTAGTTATGAAGAACGCCTGAAAGAATGCGGTTTAAAAACTCTAGAGACAAGGAGGTTTAGAGGAGATCAGACTGAAGTTTTTAAGATATTGAATGGGTATGAAAATATTGATATAAATATGTTTTTCTCTCAAGAAAGATAGCAGAACTAGAGAACATGAGTTAAAGTTAGCAAAGGATCAATGTAGCTTGGATATCAGGAAGTACTCATTCTCACAGAGGACAGCGAATGAATGGAAAAATTATATACGGAACTAATGCGCGTGTGTGTGTGTATATATATATATATATATATATATATATATATATATATATATTTGTTTTCTGGCTGTTATTTCTAACTTACAATTTGTTTAATATGTACATGTCTGTGGATCTTTGAGTCCGGATAAAGATGATGATAATATATATATATATATATATATATATATATATATATATATATATATATATATATATATATATATATATATGTATATATATATATATACATATATATATATATATATATATATATATATATATATATACATACATATATATATATATATATATATATATATATATATATATATATATATATATATATATATATATATATATAAATATATATATATATATATATATATATATATATATATATATATATATATATATATATATATATATATATATATATATATATATATATATATATATATATATATATATATATATATACATGAATGTATGGCATGTTCACTTGCTGTTTATATTAATTTTATATTATCCATACTCTATATTGGGGTCTAAATAAAATGTCTTGTTCCTGTTCTTGAAGCACCTCCATGGTATATCCGGTGGAACAAGTTGATTGCACCAATTTGTTTCCGTTGTGCTAGTGGATGTATAACATTCCTGCTCAGAGAAGCCTCTGCATAGCTACAACTACAGCTAACCTCTGGATTGCATCAAGTCTGCCTAGCGATGTTTCGAACGCTGCCATTCATACAAATGAGACATATTCCATGTTGGATCCCACCATGCTCTTGTGGATCATAGCCCCCTATTTGGGTTCAGTCATAGCGCCCTGTTTTCAGGAGGCCAAGCCGCTTTTTGCGTCCTTTGACATCTGCTAAGTGTGTCCAGGACCATTGTTTTACGGATAGCGATGCCCAATCGTTCGACCTCTTCCACTTCTGACGTATTAATCTGACCACGGAGAACCTTTTAAAATGTGTGATTGCGAGCTGTTTTGACGTTGGCAGGAGCAAGTGTGCTCGCGCCAAATTATATAAGCAAATACAACGATGTATGCTATTTTATATCGGCCCGTTTTATTGGTACAACAAAAAAGACGTACGTCGACAATGCGAATGACATTGACAATTCACGTTGAAGTAAACAAGTGTGTCACATTTTCCGTAGACATAGTCTCTTATGACCTCGACGTTACATAAGTTTAGCCAATACTACTGTTGATGTTCGCCACAATTTCTTCCTCGATGATAATGCGTGATGTCGATTGCCACCCGGTGTAGCTATCACCGCAACCATTGTATGTGCCCTGACAGTCTCCCACGTTCCAAGCCACATTCACTGGGCCCGCTGGAACATCTCGACAGTACCCTTCCACTAAAACAACACCAGGGTTTATATCAGAGATAACACCAATGTATGTGTGCAGACAAACTGGCCATGATAACATAGAGCAAACATGAATAATACTAATAAAATTAATTTATATAGCGAATAAATCCACTTAAAAAACAATGCTCTCGAGCGGTTTATTTAAAATGTTATATGTTAACTATGTAGATGCAGCTAAGAGAATAAACTGCTTAAAAAGAGACAAGCTGGTTAAACACGCTGGATGAATGGGGAGAGGTTTTCAACAAGTATGGATTTAGGATGTGCCTGGATAAGACAGAAGTGATGTGGGTTGGATAGCAGAGAGATACTGTGAACATCAGATTGGATGAAAAGAAATCAAGCAGATATATTCAAAAATTTTCCGGAGAATTACACATGTAAAGAGGGTGGATATAATGAGGATGAATTTACTAATATTACCCCATCCCCTTTAGTTGTAGTATGTCTATTGAGTGAGAAAATTAAATATATTTATATCAATATTTTCACATCCATTCAGTATCATAGATAAATAAATGTTATCTATTCTTCACATTCTTGTGTTTAGGGTTGTTAAGCTACACTATTTTAGGAGTTTTTCATAGCTAATGTCTCTCGGTACTATAAATAAGTTTAGTTGCTCTACTCTGCATTCTTTCAAGCGTATTTATATCCTTTTGAGATATGGTCTCCAAGCTTGTAAAAAGTATTTTACATGAAACTTACACATGCATTATACAGAGGTATAATTAGGTTTTTTATTTCCTTGTATGTTATATTTATCCAAACTAAACTAATAATGTGATTACCCTTTGAAACTGCAATATCACACTGCTTTGAAACTGAAATATCAGCACTTATTGTTATTCCTAATTATTTTCGTTTATAGTAATACTTATAACAGTATCTCCCATTGTATAGTTCACATCCAAGTTCCCGTGTTCTGTATTATAGGCATTTACATTTCCTAAAATGTAATAACATCAGCTATTTTTTAGACCATTTAACTATATTTGCCTAGATTATTTTGTAAATGTTGTTAATCAACATCATTGTTAAACCTTCTAAACACTGTTGTGTCATTTTTAATATATATATATATATATATATATATATTCAGAATAGTAACGTTCCTAATTCTGATGCTTGTTGTACCCCACTCAAAACTAATTTCCAATTTGAAACCTCCCCATCTACTACAACATACTGTATTATATCATCAGCCACTGTTCCATCCAGTCGATTATACCATCCCCGATACTTTAAATGTACGTAATACTCTTTGATGTGATACTTTGTCAAAAGCTTTCTTTAAAACCCTTGTCTATCCGCTTAGAGATTTCTTCCCAAACACGTAACATATTTAGCAAGCATGGCCTCATTTTTACGAATCCATGTTGAACTTGATTTAATAATTTATGCTTATCAACGAAATTAACCAACTGGTTTGTAATAAACCTTTTTAATCATTCACAAATAACTGATGTTAAGCTCACTGGTCTGTAATTGTCTTACTTATTTATCGAAACCTTTTTAAATAATGGAATGATGTTTGCTCCTTTCCATTTAAAAGAAACCACTCCTTATTTTAATGACAAATTGAAAACACTTGCAAATGGTATACTAATGTTCTGCTGTTTCCTTTAGTAGTCATGGAAGAATTCCATCAACTCCAGGGGAAGTATTGCCCTTCATTGACTTTATTTGTTTAGGTACCATTTCTAGAGTTACAAATAACTGCCCTAAATGGGCTGATTTAACCTCCTCAAATTTAGCATCTCGATCTTGTAATTAAATAATGTCCTCTATGGTAAACACTGAAATGAAGTATCCATTTAGGTATTCTGCCATTAAAAAACCTTGTGATATTACATTTCCATCATTGTCTTCTAGTGATCCAACCTTGTCCCTCTATGATAAACACTGAAATTAAGTATCCATTTAGGTATTCTGCCATTAAAAAACCTTGTGATATTACATTTCCATCATTGTCTTCTAGTGATCCAACCTTGTCTCATACGTTTTGTTTACTCCTTACATATGCATACAAACTCTTGTTGTCATTGTTTGTGTTACCTGCTAATTTTCTTTTAGATTGTCTGTCGTTTTCCAATGTCTCTGTGATAGCCTCTTTATTTGCCCATGGAAAGCAAACTACCGCGTCGTCCGTTCCCTTGTTTAGCGCTATGTCAGTCTTCCTAACAATCAAATCTCCCACAAATACCCTCGCTCGCCTCCTCAACCCTGGCATCACTACTTCAGAGTAGCTTTTGCGTCGGATTCCTGCCGTCGCATTCTGTCCTGCAGTCGTTTCACCTGGCAGCATGTTGTCTCTCTCCCTCTCACCCATCAACATGTCACCTTTCCCTCCCTCCTGGCTATCACGCGCTCCTGGCGCCTTCGCTCCAGTAGCATTCCCTCCAGTCTCCTTCGTTCCCCTCTACTTCGCCCCAGTCTCCTTCTCTCCCGTCTCCTTCGCTCCCATCGTCTTCCCTCCCGTTTCCATCCGTCATGTCTCCATTCGCCCTATCACATTACTTCCTGTTTGCCTGCTCCCAGACAGACGTGAGCTTTCCCTAGCATATTTCTCATCGACTTCCCCCACTTTATTTTCCACTGTCCCACCACAGGAACCACTGGCACAACCCATATCTTCCGTTCCCACCAATGCCACGACGAGCTGCCTTAGCCGGTCCATATCCACCTCTAGTCCCTTCATCTTCGCACATCAACTACACTCAAAACTTAAACTACCCGCCTGAACCTCAGCCCAGAACTTCTCACACCCGGACTTAACGAAGTCTACCCAGTTGGTACATTTCCCGCATACTAAATTCAGGGTAGCTTTTACCTGCCGTTTGGACGGCGCCATCATATAATTTATATTTTGTTAGATTAATGTTGTTAATGGTGTTTTCATGTTGTTACGTTAGCCTTGAATTAGGTTGTTTATGTGTTCAAAATAGCATTTTGTTATTAAATAATTAAATAACTGGATTATTTAGGTATTAGTTTAATTTTGACAATTATATACTTGCTAACTGTGTTCTGTCTACTAAGCTGGAATGAGCAAAACAAGCCTGCCACCTATCAAATACGCGGAACACTATTAGACTCAGTGAATACCATATTACGCTAAAATCCCGCTGCTAGTTCCTATTTACTGAAAACGCTTACAACAACTATGTCAAATGCTACCTTACCAATGTAATTTATGTAAATCTAAATCAATGTATCTCATATATCGTTCAACAATGTAAACGATGGTTTGATACACCTACTTAATTCACGACCTGTAAACAAGCACCTTTTATCACTCATTGAATTTGTGTGCGGGAATTGCTACCTAAGATACTGCCTGCGATTTAATGGAATATATATATATATATATATATATATATATATATATATATATAGTTATCCATATTTTAATCAATATTCCATTATTTCTGCGACTTCATTGTGTTACGTTAATTTTCGAACTGTAAACAAACAAACCCTATTTGCTCTCGCGGACTTCCCTGCCGGAGTGTGGGACTAACTTATGCTAAAATACTGCCTCTCACTAAAATGTTAACACAAACTGTTTAAAAACTGTCTACAATAAGTTAATGTATAATACATGTGTAATAACAATACTTATTCTAATTAATGTTCCATTTTTTTTCTGACAATTCACTGCATCAAATTAAAAAAACAATGCCGCAACAAGATTCGCCATAATAAGAATAGTAAGAGGGCGGGTGGTGTGGTCAGGTCACGTGGTGCAAAAGGAGGAAGGGCAATTGTTCCGTACCATAGGCCGGTTTGTGTTGGCTAGGTCCGTTGCTCTTGGCAAACAGGATGGTGTCAATTGTTTCTGGCTCGCTACACTCTTTGCCATTTAAAGTAAAGTACCACCGACGACATGATCCGAGCTTCGAGCCAGCGTGTAGCAAACGTATGTCCCCGTTCCAGGCTATGCGGAGCACAGTGTCGCTGCGTTTCTTCTCGAAGACACATTCCTGCAGCAAGAAAAACGAGAAGGCATTTCAATCGCTGACGCGCCATTAGCAGATTGTAAAATCTTGATATGCATAAGTAGAGGTTCCCACTGGGGCCCCAGAAGTCAACGCATATTTGGCGAAACTGACACAAAGCAACCTCTAACAAACATCGATTAGAATATTACCAGTGCATACCAACCATAAAAAAACGCGCATTAAACTGTATTATCCTAGACTATTTCTTACAATCTACAACAATTGAATGTTGTCCAATGCGAAAACAATTACTTACTAATAAAACCCCGTATTCTCTATCGTCGTTCACATTCCGTTTTGAACACTGCTTCATGCTGATTACTGACGGCATCTCTGCAACGATCAAATTCTTTAAAATTAGGATTTCATATGAAGATTATCGAAACCATGGCTAAAGATCAGTTGCTTTACAAATCCTGCCAAAACTAGAAATATGTAGAAGACCACACCTTTCGTCAAACAGTTTGTTCGGATACTGGCCCACTGTATCAGGCTGAAACTTTTCACTACACAATAACTGCGTTAATCGCGGACCTGGCTTGCACATATGTGGCTTAAAATACAGGCTATGTAAACAGTTTGACTTTTTGCAAGTTTTAGACAGTTTATCATATTATAACTTTATGACTGCACCAGAATGATATTGGACTGCGCGGTATTTATGTTTTTGTTTTCGCGGTCGGTCATGGGTTACCACATCAGCCAGAACAATTAACAAGTCAAGCATGACTGCATATATGGCATAATTTCCGCATTGTTTCCGACCCTGCATACAACACTGCCTGACGAGCGGCATGCAAGACAATGGCGACTCTCCGTCGGCTTACCCGTCGGGGTTGTCTTGGGAGTGCCCACAAGCAACGAGGTAATTATGTGATTTTATGTGCTCGATCAACAACATTCGCCAAGCCACAAATAGTTCAAAGTAACAAAACTGAAAGAAACAACACAAATGTAATGTATGCCCACACGAACAAGTGGGATATCCCATCCGTCATCAACAAAAGCATTCGTGGTGACCTGAAATGCAAACTTGACGAAATTACAAAGATAAAATACGACTACGGTATGGATGTTCTAGCAATAACCGAGACGTGATGTAAAACCAACATACCGGACAGCTCGCTCTCGTCATCCGGGTTCGATACCTACTGTATAGACAAGCAAGACAGACCGACAAGACCGCCGCCAAAACGGGGGAATTACTTGTTACGTTCGAGACACCATCCCAACTTAGCAATGGATCGAGCTAAAGCAACCCAAACTGGTAACAATGTTGATAATAATGTCGTACTGAAATGCGGATGACACAATAATGTATAGAAAGGTTACAGTGATGACAATAAACAGCTGTACAAAACGATCTAGAAAAATAAGTTAAATGGTCTGAGTAATGGAAGATGTTATTCAATTTTGGGAAATGTAAATGCCTACATACATGACACGGAAAGTAAGATGTAACCTATAAAATGGTAGATGCTGTTCTAAGTGATATTGTAAAAGATAATGACTTAGGAGTTACACTAAGTGCTGATACGAAAGTTTCAGAGCAGTGTGGTATTGCAGCTTCAAAGTGTAATCAAATTATTGGGTTGACTGAGAGAATGTGGTTTAACAAACATAGAGACAAGACGGTTACGAGTAGATCAAATTGACGTTTACAAAGTATGGAACGGGCATACAAATATTGATAGCAATATTTTTTTCTCACTCAAGAAAGGTAATAGAACTAGAGGACATGAGGTGACACTAGTAAAAGATCACCGTATCAGTAATTACTCTTTCTCACAGAGGACAATCAATGAATGGGACATATTATTTACATATTGTGAAACTGCTTGCAGCGTGAATATATTTAAAACAAGAATGACATATATCTCAGAAAGGTGGTTACAAATAAATTAAACATTGTTGGATTCTCGATTAGCCAATGGCTTCCTTGTCCACTTTCCATCTGGGCCTTTGGCTCGGAAGGCAATCAGGTGAAATCTTGTTAAATAACGATACATCCACATCCACTAATCCATGGATTACATACCCTGTCACCATCCGTATACATCGTGATAGCCGATTTAAACGAGATGGAGTATTCTGATTTGAAACGAAGAACGAAAGAACGAACGAACGAACGAACGAACGAACGAACGAACGAAGGCAATTTATACATTTATTAAAAATAATATTCTGTCAATTCATTACCTTTGTTTATATTTGCCATTTCCTGTCGCAGTTTGGCGTTGTCGCTCGTCAGTTGCTGTATCTGAGTTTGCAGCCCAATAATTGAGCTCTTCACGAACTGGTCATCTACACAGGAGTTGCAACAGTTGCCGGGCAAGTTGATGGTGCAGATCTGGCTTTGGGCGTACGCTGCATGCACCATCATTAACAACAGGCAGAAGAGTAATGTCGTGCTCGCCATGATCGCTGCAATGAGGACGTGTGTCAGAAACACATTTTATATACTTGCCCCGCAGGTGAAGATTAATGCCGGAAACAGTAAGAGCCAGCTCATTATACGAAGATAGAAACTACGCTCGCGAGAAGCAATTCTCAAGGAAACCGACCAATGATGTGAGAAACATATTATAATAACGTATTGTATCATAGTAAATACCGATCGACACATCAGACCAGTAATCACTCTTTTTTTAGTTTTGACGCTGTATTTATAATATCAAATTGAGACATGTAAATGAGCGTTCTTATAATATTAACACTGCTCCGTTGAGAAACGACGTGTCAAACACATACTAATATGTAACCTTTACGACGCTGAAATGCAGCATATGAAATAATGTGGCGTCTTTTTGAGAAATATATTTTATATAGTTGCGGATTTTGTTTGTTTTTGCAGACCCTCCCAGTATTAATATGTAATGTTTAAATATTACACCAATGATGCTGCCCTAATGTCAATGGTGTTTTTAACTGTGGCTATTATACTCCATATTGAAATAGAATAATAAAATGTTGAGACATTAATTCCTGATTACTGTGGAAATACCCATATATACAAATAGTTACCCATAAATATTATATGCAAATAGTTACTATCTTCCTTGTTACTACTGTAGTTGCAATTTTAATGTTGGCCTAAACTTTATTTGAAGGTATGGTGTTTGGTGTTGCTTACATATGACTGTAAATGTAATTTTTTAAACAAAATATGAATCAGTTAAAACATTTGAAATATTATGTTGGTTTCGGAAAGTTTGTATGCATTTTATGGATATACCGACTATAGTTTCTTTTATATAACTGAATGAACTGAAGCAAAGTGGAATGAACAAGAGTGTCTAACCTATGAAACGGCATCAACATAATTCCAACCTCCGTCTTCTCTACTCAGAGTCTGACGCCTTCAATATCAATAAGATATTTGGGGATTAATTACATTTAATAAATTGCTTCACTCGCTCTTCCACTTCCAATCTCAAGTAATCTAACAAGTGTCCATTGGAGGGAGTGTGAGAATATGAAATGTATGAAATGTGAACGTATCGATACTGTTTCTCCTATCACTTGGTTATGTGATACGTCGCCACAGTAATATGGTGTGTGAATTATTAATACTACAAATAAAGCAAATTGAGTGCATTCCGACATGTGGTTGACACACCTTATACAAGTTGTTACACTAAGCTGTGAACATGTTTCAAGCAACTGGTTATGTGATATGGGCGGATCCATTATTTATTTTCCAAATTGCCGCTCGCCATAACACCGTAGCGTGCGAAATAATAGTCCTCCGCATTAATCAACATTTACGTGTTACCAGATGCAGTGGCCGTCGCTGACGTAACATAAAAGCAACTAGTCAAACGTGGCATAGTGAGGCTCTCGAGTGGGCTGTATCAAAAATGTTTTAGACGAATGTATTTGAAGTCGTTTTGGAACTAAGGCTCATAATGCAAGTTCTAACATAATGGCAAGAGGATTCGAAACCCGGCCATCTGGTTTAGGAGTGCGAAGTTCTCACCATTGTTCTAATTTAGCCACATTTCAATATATATATATATATATATATATATAAGTAAAACATGTGACATATGCCATAGTTTCTATACATAAATAACCCTTGTGTGGCATGGTAGTTCGTTTTCAGTGTTTTTGGATATTTCTTGATTTACACCCAATAATAATCAACTTCCATGGTGCCACTATCCTCAAGAACCTGAACTCAGAGATAAGACTTTGGATGATTTACACACAAGCCACTACACTTCCCTTTCCCATAATACACATTTTCAATATCAGGTAATTTCGCAGGTGTTCCGTGGCGGATGTATGAGAATATAAAATGCTGTACTAAAATGTGAAGGTGTCGAAATCATTGTCTCATTCATTTGGTTATATGATACGGGCGGGAACATTGTTTATTTTCCAAATAGTCGCCATAATATACTACTGTGTGTATTAAAATTCCTACTCATAGATCAACTTCAGTGTAATCTGACTTGTTGCTGACACACTCTATGCACATTGCTACACTAAACTGCAAACATTTATCAAATAACTTTTTATTATGATATGGGTAGGTATACTGTTTATTTAAACTTGGATATAATACCGACTCATTACATTGAACCTTCTCTTACATGGTCGCCATTCTGTTTTGAAGGGTATTCTACTAACTGGATAAACACCTGAAAAGAAAATGCAAGAACATTGAAGTAGCTTATATAGTTAATGCACATGAAATATTTCGTACATCAAATACATTTTAACTCCATAGTAAAATTAGGGAAATATAACAAAAGCAGTGCAGGAAAAACTTGTAATAAGGAAAATATAAAGATATTTGAAAATAATTAGCACATATATATATATATATATATATATATATATATATATATATATATATATATATATATATATATATATATATATATATATATATATATATATATATATATATATATATATATATATATATATATATATATATATACTACAGTACTCTTATACGTCATATACCTTCCACATGATTAACTTTTATGTATTTAATTAATAACCTCTTTCGACAGGCTGACACTGACAGTTGTAGCTATGAGTTAGTCGTGTCAACTGAAATACTGAATCAGGCAAACCCAACTATGCACTCTGCTGTTTGAATATAGCATCTTGAGTTGCGCTTCTGATGGGCTAGTGCATTAGCACTATGGCGAATGACCATGACAATATTTTGTTTCTTGTGAAACTGCATACTTAATGTTTGATTTATACATATATGTACATGTAATTATATAAATAGCTTATAGACATAATATCAAGTCAACAATACATATTTCAACCAAAATATATGCATGCGTGCATGTATGTATGTATGTATGTATGTATGTATGTATGTATGTATGTATGTATGTATGTATGTATGTATGTATGTATGTATGTATGCATGCGTGCCTGCATGCATGTATGAACGCAAGCATGCATTCATGCATGTATGTTTACGAAAATAGTATGTATTAGCGGGTTTATGTGGCAATGCCCGAGTGTATTACTGCAATGCAATGTTTTGGGTAAACAATATTGCGGGCAATGTATTACTCAAGCGGCGGATTATGTGATTCATTTGGGCAGACAAATACAGCTGTAGTCGGAGCTCGAACAAATATATAATAATAATAATAAATCATATTACACAGTTACTAAAGGTTTTCACAAGCAAAGTCGGGTCCACGGCAAACAATGGCGCAAATACGAAGTCGATGAAAACCGTGATATTCATAGCCTCAACACTGCCGACTCGTGATCATGGCCGGCTCGACTCACGGCCATATACTCTCGATAAAACATACCGCGACATGCATCGGAAAGTTACACAACCAAGCGACAATGGAGTCGGTTAGAGACGGCGTCGAACCGTGTTATAATTTACTATCCTTCTTTATTGATTATAGTGGCTCCACATCCGACCCATGTCCATGTGACTGATCCACCGGATCACCGGACAACGTGTCGTCCGAATCTGCCTACAGAAAGTGGTTGTGCTTGTGTATGGGTGCATGTGTGCGTACGTGCATGCGTGCGTGTGTGCGTGCGTGTGTGCGCTCGATAAAACGTATGAAAGTTTACTCATAATACCCGGGGCGGTTTATGTCAACCTCTCTGGTCACCGAGAGGACGATATCTGGTGACAAATATAACAATGAGTCTTACAAACGAAAACTAAATAAACACAATGTCATCCATTTTTTTCATTTTATTACAATATGCACATTTGTAACGCCTTACGTGTTGGTGGAAAAGTAATGTAGGCCTAGTATGTGTTTCAAAATCTTCATTGATAATGGACAGGGTGTGGAAATGTAGAGTCCACGAACTGTTTCTTTCTAATATTTACATTTATCTGGGAAAGCATACATCAGTGTATTTCAGTGTGTAACACGTATGTGCATATGCGATTGATAGACTGCAATTTGCAAATTGTTGAACATTACATTTTGTAGGATACCATAAAGATATCCGTGTAGCCCTTGATGAAAGAATAAAACTGTCCACAAAGAACACATCTGCGCCATAACATTGAATTATTTAATTGGGGCATCACACAATTTATGCGGAGGTAAAACATGCGTATATGCAAGATGAAACGTTACAGGTCTTTAAACAGGTGACCGTCGTACAATAAAATTGCAAAGGGCAATTTAGCTGCAACGACAATTAATTAGTTGTGTTGATCGTCTACGTGATACGTAATAGTGAATAATATAGTGAGAGTGAGAGTGAGAGTGAGTGAGTGAGTGAGTGAGTGAGTGAGTGAGTGAGTGAGTGAGTGAGTGAGTGAGTGAGTGAGAAAGAGAGCCCGATTACAGTTATATTAATACGTACTTTACTATATTATTATTACTTCCACTAATTTGGCTTTGCTAGCTTTCGTAATCGACTCGCTTGTTCCATAGACACGCTCAACTATACAATGTTGCCAAAATATTGGATGATACGTCTCGCATATTGTAAGATTTTTAATAATGAAACTCAGGGACCTGGTGATACCATCAAAAGATGAAAAGTGGACAAAGCATAAGCTTAACAACATTGCACTAGCAGCGATATAAAAACAACGATATATACAATAAAATAAATTAAAAAAAACATTATTTATTTGGTGGTCATGGAAACCTGGAAATAATGATAGGCCCTACCAGATACATCATCCGAGTAGGCGAGCCATACAACCACACTTTATGGGCTCGGGCCCCGTAGGCTGTTAATTCACCATCTCCCATTCAGGCATTAACCTACGCTCAACACCATGACCAACATTAGGTGAAAATAATCCTAGTTCATCTGATATGATTTCAAACATCTGATCCATAAAAAAGCAAGGCAATATGGAGTGTAGAATCATCAGCAAATAAGTGGATGTCCTTCTGTAGATGTGAAGCTAAATCATTGTTGAACTTTGACTTATATTTACATTAACCATCTGCGTTATATAATAACAAAATCCGATCCATCATCTTGTAGAACCGTAAGACAAAATGTTGATAGTTGATAGTATCTGCTTCTTATTGAGTTCGTCAAGCAACACAACATATTACTTGTTCTTCTTAGCGTCACGTGTCAACAATTTACAATAAACGTTACTGTGACCATTTTATATATTAAGACAACAGGAAACCTATGTGATACGTCCTGGGCGATACAACACAAGGCGGTGTACGTTAGGTATCATCTAAGAAGGCTAAGAGAGGGGGAAACGTTCATCTGCTTTAACTGCCGACGAAAACATTATAATCGTCCAAGCCACCAACGCGCATGACTTAGAATTGCCCAATAAGTAAGTGTACATGTGGTGAAGTAATATTCGTTTCATTGTCTTTTGTGTGGTTCCAAGAAAGTCATCCGTGGAAGAGAAAACATCTCCATCTCCACGTGAAACATAAGAACGCTTTTGCATCGCCCAGAAAACTAAAAGAACCGACACACATGATCGAACGTTACTGGCATATCAATGAACTCAGAAAATAAGTTGGAGAACCAATGGAAGAAGGAAAAGTACTGTACTACAGCATGGAAGAAATTAAACACGGACTAGGAGTCATGGGCAACGCGAAATTAAGGAAATCAGTTATGAGGTTATGTTCAGTGCCCAGCAGGCTATATCGATTCGCCTGAAAGCAATTCCTTTTGACATCAATGTAGAGCAATTATTTGTACCAACTTCAGATGACGATGCCAACGAGATTGAGGAATTATTCAGCCAACTACAACACATCACTGAAAAATCATAAACTTTCGACTTCAATTTATGAAAAATGCAATCATAACCCGAAAATTACATTTTACATTTTCAAGCTGAAAGACACTGAATTGCTGAAGCTTTTAAAAACAACAATTGCTGGGCAGCTTGTTTCACTACTTCTTCTGGCCGAAGACGTAGACAAAAACAAATAAATTATTTTGCTTCAATGAGGTAGGTCTCTATCCAGTCTCCCAGATCTTGTTCGAAATAATGGTAGGAACATCAAACATTGTTGTTCTTCTCATCTTCGCTTGCCAGGGGTGTTGTAGTACTACGCTACCCCTGCCAGATTGACATATTGAAACGTGGATTTCAAAAAGCTTTCAAAGAGCGTCCCCAAGAAATACTCATCATTACCCGTCAGACCAGCGACGACCGAACCACGACCAATTAAAGTTTAGTTCCCGTAAGCGAGCCTCGAAAATTCCAGGAACGGCCGCTTTTGGTTAACCCAGCAATAAACAATTCCACCTTTCAGCAGTTTGCCTGCCAGGGCTACTGATGTAGTCAGTACCCCTGGGGACGAGGATATTTCTGCTGAAATGTTGTTGTTATTGTTGTTTAGTGGTTAAACATCCGCTTCTACTGTTTCCAGTAGTACTGGGAAGTCGTATTGGTCGTTTGAGTGACGGTAATCAACTATATCTCCATTTGTATAATATATATCATAGCCCTAGAACGGATGCTGAGAGGATAAGAAAATCCCTTGCAGATTATGTAAGTACAGTGAGTGGAGGAAGAAGGATCATCACACATTTTGAAGATGGCATCGACGGACTAGCAGATCATGACCAAATACTTACTGAACTTGTGACTCAATTATCAAAATTATTTCGGGAACGGCTCAAACCGTCGCACCATTAGCTAGATTAAAACTTGCCTGGAAAGACATGCATAATTCACTGATATCAAGTACGCGGTTTCGTGGGCCTATATTGATGTCAACATTGCTCTGTGGTTGCAAAACAATGATCTTCACTATTGAACTTGAAAGGAAAATCCAGGCATTAGAAATGCGTTGCTATTATTGCATTATGTGGAGCGCGGTGGAGCGGTGGTCTCAGCACATGACTGTCAACCTGTTGCCGTTTAGAATTTGTTCCATTGCGTTCGTTTATCTCACTTCACTCAGCTGTATAAATGAATAACTGACAGTGGTAGGTATTTCAACGTGTGTGTTTGTGTTCGCACATTAATTGCAGAATGTTTGAATGCTTCCCAGAGAAGTGTTTAAGAATTAACACGTGTGCAAAGTAAAGTTTTTTTTAGTGGTTCTACGGACTGAATACCGCGATATATAAGAACGTACTTATTATATATTAAATATATAAACCTCACCACCGACCAATAAGTCCGTACGTATAATCGAATAATCAATTGGCAGGCAAAAAAACGCACCACTAAGGTGGTAATATGAAAATTGCAATGGTTTGGTCACGTTATACAAGCATTTCTGCAAGGTACAGTGAATGGTGGACGTAAAATACGAAGGCAGAAGAAGAATTGGGCGGGACTGAGCTACACAAAGAGGCTGGAGGCGACGAGTTCCCGGGGTGGAGAAGACTTTTTTGGAATATAAATCTGGAATGATCGATGTCTGCAGCGGATTCCCAACAATATATAAAAACAAGTGACTCTGGAAGCAATTAAATGTATTGGACATCACATCTCCAACACAATTTCACAACACTTGAATAATTAATAGACAACAACACTGTCATTGTATAGAAAAAAATTAATGGAAATTAAGCATATTAATGGTGATAGCAATTGTTAGTGCCCACTAACGTCTTCCGCTGTTTTCTATAAATGCCTGGCTCACTGACAACTAGTTTATTTTTACCATGCTCGTGGCTCGTCCGGAGTTGTCCACGACAACCCTGATAACCGCCGAGAGAATGTTGTCCACGACGACACAGGTTGAGAGAATGTTGCTGCGATATCTGCTGATCGCCACCGTGTACGTTGCCGAAGGCCCTGGTTCACTCACCGCCGTGTACGCAACCCATGGCCCTGGCTCACGCACCGCCGTGTACGCTACCCAAGGCCCTGGCTCACACACCGCCGTGTACGCAACCCAATGCCCTGGCTCACACACCCCCGTGTACGCAACCCAAGGCCCTGGCTCACACACCGCCGTGTACTCTACCCAAGGCCCTAGCTCTTACCACCGCCGTGTACGCTACCCAAGGCACTATTCACACACCGCCGTGTACGCTACCCAAGACACTGTTTCACACACCGCCGCGTACGCTACCCAAGGCCCTGGCTCAAAGAATGGAACATCGACAAGTCACTTACTAGGCCACTTGCTGTCTGGGTGGCAATCTTGTTCAATCTTTGCTTAGTCTGGTTCGTTTAATGTCGCTTAATAACTGAAAGTTAACGGTTATGGTAAATGTTTAGCGCGGTGTGCTATATCAATGTATGATGAACGTGCGATGATCTGTGTTTAGTCAACATGACATACTACTATGTTATGACGAAATAATAAATAATAATAAACAATAATTACACAAAAAAGCAGTTATTCGGGTTGATAGCACAGGTAATGCACAAAGAGCGAAAGGTTTAAGATACATCCGCGTGGTGGCGCCTCAGTGTACGACGACCGCACAGTACATCGAAAATATGCCTTTGGGTGAAATCTTCGACGATAACGTGGTAGAGTTTGTCATTCAGGAAAACGTACCTCACGGCGGGGCCACGATTGTCGTGGTTCGGCATTCATTAGCTATGTTGTAAGCTATGATTACACGAGGTAACGCATTGGTGTATAATGACATGGACTTTATTTGCATAGTCAATCACAAGCCACGTGACATGATTGTCTAATTACGTATAGCTGCAACTCAACAAATACATGGTCGGGCAGTGCGCGATGTAGCTTGACGTCGAAATAAGCCTGTCGCTTTCGCCGTGTTCTGGTGATGACATACACAGTGGATTTATAATGATTATAAAAGCTCGACATTACGTTGTTGCACATAATTGCTTATCGTATTAAAAGTCAATGGAATGCTAACAATTGTTCGTGTTTATCTTCGTAACGTTACTCGACACTCATTCAATTTAGACGCAGTGTAGCGTGACGGCAGTGTAGCGTGACGGCAGTGTAGCGTGACGGCAGTGTAGCGTGACGGCAGTGTAGCGTGACGGCAGTGTAGCGTGACGGCAGTGTAGCGTGACGGCAGTGTAGCGTGACGTCAGTGTAGCGTGACGGCAGTGTAGCGTGACGGCAGTGTCGCATCAAAGGTCGCTTACGCGGATATCAGGTGACGCAGTTTGCACATGTCACATAAATATACGGAAATATTGTAATGCTTAAGACTAAATAATAAAAAACAAAATGCAGCAAGTGTTTACGTTGCATTTGTGGCTTCATTTGTGCGCATCAACTTTAGGACGAAATCTGCGAAATGTTCCGTGTGCGTTGGTTGAATTGCGTAAGCATCAAATGTCACAGATTCCTTCCGCATTGTGGCGCAATGCTTTTCGGCCAATCACAAACCTCAGCGGCTTCATTGAACACCAAACCTGAAGTGTGCGGAAACATGCAACATGCATTAGCTGAATCAATTCATGACATTATTACCAGGACTAACACATTGATAGGCATTTATTGAAAACAAATTAATTAGAATGAGTGCGAACCCTTCCACTCAAATTCATAACAACAAGTACATTGTATATGAAACTTTGCTGGGATATTATGACGGTGCATTTTTACTGTTAAATGACATGCATTTTACATATAACATGTCCGTGTTTTGTTTGTAGACATAAAAAATGATATGTTATTTAGAACTTAAGACATTCTACCTTCGCGAATTTCGGGAAGCCCACTATCATATTCCATAGCAATGACGCCACTCACCAAATCGCCGCAATCATTACTTGATTATGAATTCAAAACGGACGGTTGGTAAAGTGGTATAAACGATTGTTAGGCTGGGCGATGACATTGTTCTTTACAACTTGTTAAACATTTGTACACTCGACATATGTAACATAGTTACATAAAAATCGAACATTATTATGTTTCAAGTACAATTTCAACGTAGATTTTATATACAATTGTCTGCAATTTAAATTAAGAGATTTCTTGACAAACATTAGGAATTATTCGTCCAATCGCAAACCTGAATTAAAAACAAAACAAATTTATTGCAATAAGTGCGAACCCCTCTAATAACATCGGGCCATGCCCCTTTTAATTCGTGTTTGGTTTAAACAGAACAATATTGATAAAGCGCACATTTTCCTGTGTTCATCACATAAGTATAAAACGAATAACGAAGTTATAGCGATGCTAGAACAAGTCATTCTGAGGCTAGCGGATTTTATTTTATGTAGGTGTACATCGTAGCCTGATAGAAGGAGAAAGTCGACTTGAGTAGGAATATAACAGGCCGGTAAACTAAGGAAAAATGTTGTACGGCTTTATATGGCTCTATGCAGAATGTCCTATCCAAAATACGGATTTCAGTAGTGTGGTACATCTTTGTGTTAATCACCTTCACCGCACGCGATGTGGCCGAGGAAGAAGCTGCTGAAGCAGAAATAGTAGAAGCGACAACGGACATCCAAGTCAGTGTACATTCCAACCGCCTTCCCTGAGCAGTTTCTCCGTAGTCCGCATGGTGCGCTAGCAGTGCGTCTCCTGAGAGAAAGCAGAAACACTTGTCTTGATAATAATATGTAAAGCTTATGGGAGACGGTTTCGTTGTGACATTGTGTGACAACGTAAGTGTGAATATTTATTTTTTCCACGCGACGAAGTAACTTTTTTTGTGAGCTGGGTGGTGCAGACAAGTATTAGTGGCGCTCCCTGCCGTATTAACTAAGCAGGCCTTGCCGTTTAGACTGCTAATCACTAGGAAGAGCTGATTGGGTTTGCAGAACCAATATGGTCATGCGCGCATTATCAGACCGGTGACTTGTCGAAACTGATTAGCGAGAGTCCAACATTTTAAAACAACGTGTAATGTTTCTCGAGAATACAGCATTTTTTCATATATGTGTAAACCGCCCTCAAATTTGCTTTTCAACCTATTCACGATGCTAGTAGTTACACAATCTGTAAATAATGTGTTCCATTCATTATTTGTCCTCTATGAAAATGAGTGCTTCCTGATATCCAATTTACGATGATCCTTTATTAATTCTACCTAATATCCTCTAGTTATATTAACTTTGTAGAGTGAGAAAAATATTTATATCTATATTTTCATATTCTTTTATTATCTTTAAAAACATCAATTTGATCCCCTCTTGACTGCCTTGTCTGACTGAAACGGATTAGGAACGGAGAGCTGCAACGTTCTTTGAGACACAGGCCAGTTCAGTTGTTCTGTGCGCTCCAAAAGTTAACAACGACAGCAATTGTACTGACATTTTAAATCCAACACACCCTCCCTAACATTACATCAACTGTTTTCTTTTTTTTTGTCATTTGTCACATTTCGGACATGCGTAGATTCACTGTGAAACACTAATTGCAGAGAGGTAGTTCACAATGTTTTTTTTTACGCTTTGTCCAGATTAGTACAATATGTTGTGCATTAAATTGTGTATGTGTGTGGGTGGGTGGGTGGGTTCGTGCGTGCGTGCGTGCGTGCGTGCGTGAGTGCGTGTATGTGTGTGTGTGTGTGTGTGGGTGGGTGGGTGGGTGGGTGGGTGCGTGCGTGCGTGCGTGCGTGCGTGTCTGCCTTCTTGCGAGCGTGCTTCGCTGTTACCATGGGAAGCTAATTTTAGTTAGGTGCACTTCGGCATATCATACTTTTCACTAATATGCGTTAAGTAAATTAGATGCCATTTTACTCACACATGCATGTGTTCTAGTTATTACGGATATCTAGAGAAACCAGTTCTGGCTACACGTCAATTAATAATGGCAATGTCGGTCTGATTTATTAGAGAAGTTAAATTTAATGGCACAAGACGCAGGCAAGCGAAATGCTATATATGTTTTTCGCCAAAATGAGGGGTGGATTAGCTACAGGGAATTATATTCATACGTTTCAGATATTGTTTCCATACGGAACATCATCAGACGCCATTTTATCATTGAGGATATTCGGTGCCATTTCCTGTCGCCAAATTAAATTTTGCATATAACCCTCGAAAATCACTTCCAGTTAACGAGATGTCCATATAATGTCAATGCCATTACAATTTAAGGAGGAAACAAACAGGGAAAATAGGAAACGAATCTAAAGTTATCAAATAGAGGGCAGCACAGATGGTGTCATCCACTTGTGATAGTGCCAAAACCATGAGGGGGCATACGTCTTTATGTGGACCTCACACGTTTCAACAAATTCGTTCGTCGACCAATTCATCCTATGAAGACATCGAAAGAGGCTGTCTCCAACATCAAACCTGGGTCAAAATACTTCACGACACTTGACGCAAAACAAGGGTATTGGCAGATACCCCTCGCGCCTGAATGTCAAGAACTCACGACGTTCTTAACTCCGTGGGGACACTATCTCTTCTTGAGAAGCCCCATGGGTATGTCCTCAACCGGTGATGAATATTGCAGACGCGGCGACATAGCCATCGCCGGCTTAAGCAACGCCGAAAAAGTAATGGATGATGTCATTGTGTACGACGAAAACTTTGAGCAGCACGTCGAAAGAGTTCGCTCACTTTTGCTCCGTTGTAGAGAGCACCGCATTACACTGAACCCCCACAAGATCAAGTTCGCGGAGAATGAGGTAAATTGCGTTGGCTTCAAGATCAACGCAGAAGGCGTCAACACTGATCCGGAGAAGTTGAAAGCAATTGCCGAATTTCCTACACCAACCTGCTTAACAGAACTACGATATTTTATGGGTCTTATCAATCAGCTTGGTGACTTCACGACAGAGGTCAGTGCAACCGCTGATCCATTGCGTGAGCTACTGAAGAGCAAGAACGAGTTCCGATGGACTGAAACACACACCATAGCCTTTCAAGTTACCAAGAAAGCGCTTGTATCTGCGCCTACACTAGCGCACTTCGATCCATCAAAGCCAACGGCGCTACACACAGACGCATCACGACGCAAAGGTCTTGGCTGTGCTCTCTTGCAACAACATGCGGATAAATGGCGACTCATCCAGTGCGGATCACGCTTTCTCACAGACACGGAAAGTCGCTATGCCATGGTGGAATTAGAGCTACTGGCAGCCACTTGGGCAATGAAGAAGTGCCGTATTCAACTACTCGGATTGCCACATTTCGAGTTGGTCGTCGATCACAAACCACTGGTGACAATTCTTGATCGCTATCGCCTTGACGATATTGACAATAAGCGTTTTCAACGTCTCAAAGAAAATGCGTCACTCTTCTCGTTTACGACACGCTGGACAAAGGGCAGAGATCACCTGTTTCTGATCCATCACGGGATGATCAGGAAGCAGAAGAAGAAGTCGAGCACCATGTTCACGCGGTCACCATAAATTCCTCCAGAATGGTACACGAAGACGGTCAAGAATATCAGCAAGAGCATCTGTATGACACGATACTAGATCGACTTCGAACAGTCGCTCTGTATGATGAAAACTACAAGGCTCTAATCGACAACGTCCAGAATGGCTTCCCGTCTTCAAGAGACAGAGCTGACGCTAGTGTCACACCATTTTGGAACATCAGAAACGAGCTGTCTGTAGATGATGGGATAGTCCTATATGGACCTCGCATTATCGTGCCCAAGTCAGCTCGACGTGAAATCCTAGCACGTGTCCACAACTCTCACCAAAGAACTGATAGAACGAAACGCCGGGCGCGGCAAAACGTTTATTGGCCCGGCATTAGTAATGACATCGCTACGACAGTGGCAAGTTGCAATAAGTGCCAAGAACACCGACCCTCTCAGCAACGCGAGCCACTGCGATCGGAACCTCTACCAAAGAGAGTGTTTGAAGATGTATCAGCAGACTTCTTCCACTACGCAGGACGAGATTTTCTCGTATATGTGGATCGACTTTCAGGGTGGCCTGTAGTCTTTCATTTCCCAAAGGGGACAACTACATCTCGCCACACCATCTATGTCGACGAGCATTTGTGGAGCTCGGAGTTCCGGTGCGATTTAGATCTGATGGCGGTCCTCAATTCGCTTCTCGTGAGTTTAACCAGTTCTTGAAACGCTGGGGTGTTAGTGCTGCACCATCCACACCACATTACCACCGCCAATATAACGGACATGCTGAAGCAGCTGTAAAAGCACTGAAAAAACTCATTGCAACAACAACCGTGAAAGGAGATCTAGACGACGAGAATTTCCAGCGAGGACTGCTAGAATATCGCAACACTCCTCGTGCAGGAGGTCTTTCCCGTGCACAAATTCTCTTCGGACATCCATTGCGATCAGTAGTACCTGCACACCGGCAATCGATTGCAAGCAAGTGGCAAAAAACGGCGGATGAGCAGGACGCAAGCTGTAGACAAGCACAGGTTCGAAACGAAGAATGCTACAACAGGCAGTCTCGTCCTCTACCGCAACTACGTATTGGTACACAAGTCAGATTGCAAAATCCCATAACTAAAAAGGGGGATAGAGTAGGCGTGATTATTCGGATCGGCTACCAACTTTGAGAGGCTCACTGCGAGCCGTCTCCGTACTACAAAATACGTGTGTTTAAGTGTTACATGGAAACACGTTGACAACAGTACTATTATATGCCGGTGAAAACGTTCATCAAGTATGGAAAATGCATATATATATATATATTATATCATTCTGAATATAACTATTTAACGTTTACTCAGATTTCAGCCAGATTGCCTTTACTTTCCAAAAACTAAATTATTGACGAAGGCAACCGATGAGTGCAATAAGTGAGTAGACGTTAACAGTTCATCCAGTTTGTCTACAGTGTACCCCGTCTCCTGTTTGCAAGATGTACCCCAGTTGGTCAAACAATGATGGTGGCTTCTAGTTAATATAGCGCTCCATGGGCAGTCACTCTATGTAATCAACCATTGAAATGTGCCATCTGGGACAACAAACAGTCCCGGACAATAGCCCCTCCGGACAACAGCCCCTGACAATACCAGTTGGTGTGGTGAAGTAGTTATCCTCATGAACAACACATGTAAATAATAAACTACTTATGACTATCAAACGTCACTAAGAACAAATATTCTGACAATGCTTAATTAGTATATTTAAGAGATAGCTATGCTGTATTGACATATTTGTTTTTGTTTTGTATTACTGGTAAATACAAAATAATAAATGGTAAATTGGAAAATGTCACACTTCTGGCTATGGACCTGTGTTCGTGAATTGGTACGTGTGAGTAGTAGGTATTAGCTTTTCAATCCTCACTTTTATCACCATCCGGTTGCGGTTGCGCGCGCAGCCGGATGTACATAGCGCCATCTAGCGATTGATGCACACCACACGCGTGCAACCCCCTAGCGATTAACGCACGCTCTGCACGCGTGTAGCACGCGTACAACCTCCTAGTGACCGATGCACGCGTGCAGCACGCGTATCATCGTATCCAACACTACCCTATAATTATGTAACAATTAATGTAACACTACCCTATATTCGAGTCAGTGTTATAATCGGCGTTGACGTAACTTGATATCTGACGGACTATGAACGGAGCCGTTTATCGGCAGGCAGCCGCTTAGGTCGAAATATGGGTTGTAGTGACTGTTAAACGAACTGCGTTCTGTTGTACTGACCTATATGGGATTTAGCGGTTGAAATTGAATGGAGACTCATTTCAACATGGACTGAAGTGCGTTATTACGGCGTGTGTGTTGTAAACTCGATACCTATTCGAAACAGCTGCATTCATATGGGATTTAGCTATTGTTAAACGTGTGGAAATTGACGACACGAAGGTAATGTTATTTTTTTTTAATTCACAGCGTGCATGTTGTAACTCGATACCTAACCAAAAACAGCTGCGTTCTGTTGTAGATTGAAGTGACTGATTTAACGTGGATTTGGAGTCGACGGCCGGTCGAAAGCGGTTGGGTAAATTTACAAGTGATTGGACTTTGTGTTGTATTAGGAAGGATTGTGTAATAAATATATATATATAATGAACTGTTTTGTGAGTGTGATGTATTAGGAAGGATCGTGTAATATTATTGAGAACGTACGTAAAAAACAACAGACATGTATTAATAGCACAAAGCAAAATTTAATAGCAGAAAGATACACATGATTAATGACACAAAGCAAAATTTAACAACAGAAAGATACACACGATTAAAAAAAAAGCGAATTGACATTAAAGCAAAAGTTGAAAGTTCATGATTAACGACACAAAGCTAAAATTTAATAGCATACACATTAAAGCAAAAGTTGAAAGTTCAGCGTGGTTCAAAAGCGAATGTAAAGCGGCTCGCCGCGACGACCTCGACGACGCCGCATTTGCAAGGGTGGTCGCTGAATTGGAGCCGGAGCTGCGGCGGCTCCGCCGTCGTCGTCGTTGTCGTCGTCGGTCACCCAACCCTCTTGTTCCAGAGCATTCGACTCGCACTCGGCCATCCAATCCTCTTCCACCAACACTTTTTTGCAGCATTCCTCATTTTTGTAGGCGAACTTCAATGCGAGCTCTCTCATAACGGGTGGCCAGAGTGATCGAGCGCGCCTGAGTTGGGTGATCTCACACAACGCGGATGATTGTAATCGTATCTGCCGTGTTCGCTTCAGCTCCCATTTTACCATCATTTCTTTGACTTGCTTCTCGACGGCGCGTTGGAGACTCACTTTCTTCAACTCACCCATCACAGCACACCATCGATGACAGTGAGCGCTGCAAGAAAATGAGATATAGTCGAATAAATCAACACATCATTATAGACTAAAAATAAACTTACCGAAGACAGAACTCTGCAACTCCTCTCTTAAAGTTTTGCAACGATAAAGTATTGAATACAAGAAAACAACATATCATTATAGACTAGAAATAAACTCACCGAAGATCGGTCTGTGTATCGAATTTTTCTCGAGTCGCAAGATGCACGATCTTTACAGTCACAAAGTAACATTTTATGTATTGATACGTTGCAACTAATACCTCCTCTCTTAAAGTTTTGCAACGACAAAGTATTGAAGATAAGAAAACAACATATCATTATAGATTAGAAATAAACTCACCGAAGATCGATCTCTATATTGACTCTTTCTCGCAGTATACGACACAAGATCTTCGCATCCATATTCTAAACCACTGCCATATATTGATAAAACACTGCCATCGCGGAATTAAAATGTATGATGACGGTATGTTGACGATGATGACGACAACACGACGGGAGTGGTATATATAGGGGAAATATTGTTGACGAGAATGCGACGGGAGTTCTATCTATAGACCTGACAGATAAGACCGTCTGGCGAACGGACAAAAAATCGAGGTGACAGCACTCGTTTATGTAATGCAGTGAATGCGTGTTTTAACACGGGAGAGAGACAATTGACGGAATGGGTGAGAAGTACAGAGGGTTTTTGGGGTGCTTTAACCTACGACAATCGAAGGGGTCAGAATACGCTCGGGGAGTTACTTATACAACTAAGAAAGTTCACTCGAATTCACCAGCAGGTAAAAAAATGGGTCTGATGTAACGCGGATGTGAGATTGCAACCAGGCATCGGGAAAACATCACGTGACTTGCAACCCGATTCCCACATCACGCGCTGTTTTGCAATAGCAAAAACACCAGAACCAGTCCGAACTCGTTTGTGCCTGTGAAAGCATCACGCGTTGCGTCGCAATAGCGTTGTCAACAGCTGGTAAGGGCCTATATAAACACAGCAGCAACGCTAGCCCAGTTATCACAATTGTTTTCAAGCGATTCTACTCGACTTCAAAGATGACTGCTTCAAATCCGATCTGCGTCGACATGACTTTGACGAAGTTACAAGACGAGGTAAGTGGTGGTCGGTATGTGTTTGCGCAACCTTTAACAGTAGTGGCCCTCGGCGTTCAAAATAAATACGTGTTTTACAGGGCTTGCACTAAATGTCCCAAACGTCTCACCAACCACGTCTGCGCAGTGCACGGCTACCAGCATGAACACGTGAACAGATTCGTTCTGCGCATACTGCTAACAGACAGTACAGGGCGCGAATGCTGGTGTAGTTGTTTTGACACGAATGCTGTCAAAATTCTAGGTTTCACAGCAAACGATTACGAGCTGATGGACACGGACGAACAACGCTACGAGTCGATGTCGACACTGCGAGGCAGTCAGGTCGCGGTTGTGATCAGGAAGCGCGTGACCGGAGAGTACGTAAACTACATTGCGGAGGAGATTAATATCATAAATATGTAACTTTGTTGACAGAACGAAGCTGCAACCACCGTCGTCGATGCGCCCGCCGCCACCGCCGCTGCTACCACCGCTGTCGACGGAAACAAAAAGGTGAGAAAGTGGTTAGAGGATAATAGCTGCAACGATTTATTCTCTTCTTCTTCTTCTTCTAAGACAGAGGAGGAGGAGGAGGACAGATCCGTTGTAGTAAGCAGCGGTGACAGTGGCGGCAGCGACGACGACGACAGCAATAGCTGTATGGAAATGGTGCGTCGAATAGATGGAATAGCCAATCGCGCTGAAAGTATGTATAACGAACAACAATTTAACCAGGCTGTAGAGAAAGCTGCTGCGGAATACGCGTGTTCTGAGATGGCTCGTATAGCGAATTTAGATTCAGAGAGCGATATGCCTTCAGACAGCACGATCTTGCATGTCGTGAGTTGGACGGGTATAGAAGTAATGTCAACGTGTAATAGTATACAGTGGCGACACAGAGTGAAAGATAAGGTGAGAGAGTTTTTAATTGAACAATACGGTTCATATATGTACTAATCTTTTTTCTGTTCACTAGAGTGGTTTGCAGCGCATCAGAGACGCATACAAGAAGACGGCGCGTATCAAAGACGCGTACGACGTGTACAAGAAGAAGAAGGCATCGTCGAGCGACGACGACGACGAAGCCGTCTTTGCAACACCGAGTTGGATAACACCGAGAGCAAAGAGATCAGCGATGATACCGGTCGATGAATTGAGACGAATGCAGGCTGGTTTGCAACGCGTCAGGGAGGAGGTGGCGAGAGAGGCGACGACAGACGATGAGATGGAGGCCTTCATGAATCCAACGATCACTACCCAACCGGGAGCTAAAAACCCGATCGATGACGTGAGTCCTATAGAGAGATCGACGACTTCATCGCCTTCATCGCCACAGCCGGAGGGATGTCCTCTAACGTCACCTGAAAACGATTCAACGGATGACGAGATGCCGGTATTGTTCATTCTACCAGACACCACCGTTATTGTGTCACCGCACGATACCCCGGCTGTGTTTAAGCCACGTACGCCAAACGACGACATGACGCAGGATGTCTGCGATGTCATCCTCGAAGAGGTGATAGGTCGTAAGATCACGCTCGAACATCAAAACAGTCGTTTGTCACTCGAGAGGACAACTCACAACGTGTGCCAGGACGTAGCCGTCACTATAACATCGACGGATTGGCAGAAGGGAGTTCTCCGACACCTTCAGTTGGACTTGAAATGAACATTGAACATTATAACCGTTGTAGAAACGAACATTATAACCGTTGTAGAAACGAACATTATAACCGTTGTAGAAACGAACATTATAACCGTTGTAGAAACGAACATTATAACCGTTGTAGAAACGAACATTATAACCGTTGTAGAAACGAACATTATAACCGTTGTAGAAACGAACATTATAACCGTTGTAGAAACGTACTTTGTAGAAACGAACATTGAATATAACCGTTTCTGTAGAAATGAAAATTCGTGAATATATTGTTTTTTTTTTTTTATGTTGATATATATATACATCTCTGCGAAAAAGACTTATAATCATCAACATTACCTAACCTCTGTCGTGGTTAACAACCCACAAGTTATTCATATACTAGCCACTGCCGTATCGATAACAGATCGTAAGCTAGGGGTCACTGTCGAGATCATAAAGATCCATAAACCCAGCATCATCATCATTATCATCATCTATAAGTCGAATCGTATATGTGTATGACATTATTACAACATAATAAAAAAATGAAACAAAATATGATGCGTTGTAGAAATTCTTCGTAGATTCTTTATCATCCCTCGTAAAGAATTATATATATAGCGTGAGCTGTCAGCCCTCTTTATTGTAAAGAAACCTCCGAAGGAATTTTGTTTAACGAAAGGAACTCGCAGTTCGTTCGATATCGCCGTAGAAATTCTTCGTAGATTCTTTATCATCCCTCGTAAAGAATTATATATATATAGCGTGAGCTGTCAGCCCTCTTTATCGTAAAGAAACCTCCGAAGGAATTTTGTTTAACGAAAGGAACTCGCAGTTCATTCGATATCGCCTTCTTGTGAGTCGCCTCCTCAATAAATGACTGTATTAAACCGTTTCCGTTTCACGAAAGTGCAATATTCGCCTTAACTCACTCCGAAATGTACCGCTTGTTTTTCCCATACCCGCTTTGTGTTGATGTAGCATTCACGTTTGAGGTCGCCATCGTACGGTGTTGGTATCGTTTACATAACGAATATCCATCCATCCATCAGACGTCGCCACCGTACGGTCTTGATATCGTTTGTTCGTCCGTTTGAGATCGCCACCGTACGGTCTTGGTGTCGTTTGTATAACGAACGCTCTCTCGAATATTTAATAAATAACGAACGGTTCTGAATCGTATATATGTTATAACGAGAGTCAATGTCTGTCAGTTGTAGACACGTCGTTGGTATCATGAAACGTCATCTATGTCGTCACTGTGGACTCGCTCTCGAATCGTATGCGGCTCTACGAAGTCACTTAGAGAGTCACCCATCTGAGAACGAACATTCTTATTCGATAGCATCCTCTGGTGTTCGTTTAGAAGACCCCTCTCGTGCGAAGAAAACAAAATTCTCGTGTAAATGCGAAGCGACGTTTGAAAGATGGAACGATCTACGACATCACGTAAGAACAACATGTCGTCTTAAAAAAAAGAAAACCAAGACATTCACGTGTGACGAATGTGGAAAGAATTTTGTCAGACGTGACTATTTGAGCAAACACGTGTGCGCGCCAACACAACCATCACCACCACCATCACCACCACTACCAGCTCATCACCCGCTAGTCACCGACGAAGACCCCGTTGATCCACCCGAGCGTCTTCCCTTCCCAGACGCTCTGTCGACGAACTTGTTAGACGTCGTTCGGGAGCACTGGTCTTCCATAAGAACATGCGTGGCGAGAGGTCCTCTCCAGAGTAGGTACAATTACAGATTAACGACGCTAGACACGACCGTTCTAGAAGCACCGTTGAGGAACGTGTTCCAGGAACAGACCACCGCCTTCAAGATTAACCTCAGTTACGCATTCGTGTTGAGGAACAAGAACACGGATCGATACAGGTATTATCACGCGTCTTGTAACTGTTGCGGACGGTACCTGGATGAACCCAGTCTCATAGCCAACAGCAAGGACTTTGACGAGTTTCTGGAACGAATCCGAGAAGCCGACGTCTTGCAATGGGCTATCAATCAAAGACCTGATTCTGCGTGGGTGTGCGAGCTTGTGACAAACGCCACTTTTTTTGTCAATCGCATCATCGATCATCCGATAGGATGCGTGGGAATGATACCCCTTCCGGTCTACATTAAGAAGAACAAAGCAGTCGTCGGATTGGAAGCGGATCCCATCCACGGCAGACGGTACGGAGATAACCTGTGTCTCTTTCGATGTCTGGCCCTACAACAAGGATGCGACGTACGTCGGTTGAAGCCAGCTGTGAAGACGCTGTACGAGACGTATGCTCAAGACGGTGTACCCATGGAGAAATTTGCCGGAGTTTCGGTGAAAGACCTCTATCGTGTCGAGACCGCGTTCCAGACGAACGTGTGCGTGTACAGTCTCGTAAAACCGAACGAGAACGACGACGATGAACGACCAACCGCCGAACTCATCCGTCGATCGATCTGTAAATACCCTACCACGCTCTACCTCAACCTTCACGAGACGCATTTCTCCTTCATCAGCGATGTACGCATGTACTGTCACTCGTACAGATGTCGAACGTGCAACTCGTTGTGGAAACGCACATGGAACCTACGTGTACACGAGAGTACGTGTGCGGGTTCTGTACGTCGAGTCTTTCCAGGAGGCGTGTACCATTCCACGCCGTCGATATTCGAACAACTGGACGACGAGAACATCCGAGTGAATGAGTCGTTGCGGTACTACCCGTACAGAGCCACTTTTGATTTTGAATGTTGGTTCGACACCGAACACCTTCCCTCCGACAGCGAGGTTCGATGGATCGCGCGTCACGTTCCACTGAGCGTCAGCGTGGCCTCAAACGTACCGGGACACGAACGAGTGACATGTCTCGTCACGAACGGAGACTCCAACAAGTTGATGATTGACATGATGGCCATTCTGATGACGATGAGCAACGCCGCGTACGACTGCATCAAAGACTCGTACGAGAACGTGATGGACCAACTCGCGATCAAATTGACGCAATGGGACGAGCAAGAGGAGACTACGAGAGCGGCCAACGACAAGAAAAGTCGACGTCGACGTACAAAAAATCCGTACAAAAAGCTGATGTGGCAACTGTATGGATGGATGCGTCAGTTACCCGTCATCGGGTTCAATTCGGGTCAGTACGATCTCAATGTCGTCAAACAGTTCCTCGTGCCCTACTTCCTAGCAGTTGCAAAGACAGAGGAGAGAGAAGAGAGACGACAAGAAGAAGAAGAAGAAGAAGAAGAGAGCGGATCTTTTTTCGTCATCAAGCGCAACAACACTTTCATGTGTCTTTCGACGGATCAGTTGAAATTCCTAGACATGACCAACTACCTAGCTCCCGGATTCAGTTACGCCAAGTATCTGAAAGCGTACGGATGCGAGGTGACGAAAGGTCATTTCCCGTACGAGTACATGGATCGGTTGGAGAAGCTCGACGATACCGTTCTACCTCCGAAAGAGGCCTTCTTCAGTCGACTGAAGAACGAAGGTATTTCCGACGAGGACTACGTCAGTTGTCAGGAGGCGTGGCGCGACAACGGCATGTCGACGTTGCGCGACTTTCTCGTCTGGTATAACAACAGGGACGTGGTTCCCTTTCTGCAGGCCGTCGACCGACAGTTTGACTTCTATCAGCAGCGTGGAATAGACATGTTCAAGCAAGGCATCAGTGTACCGGGTCTGACCTTGCTGTACCTGTTCAACGACCTTCCCGAGAAGACCTACTTTACCATCTTCAACGAGAAACACAAAGATCTGCACGATCTCGTCAAAGACAACATTTGCGGTGGTCCTTCGATCATATTTCACCGCTATCACGAGAAAGGGGTCACCACGCTACGTCAGAACGAGCACGGAGAGGCGTCTCATCCGTGTCGATCGATCGTCGGATACGACGCGAACGCGCTGTACCTATGGTCGCTCATGCAAGACATGCCCATGGGATGGTACACGCGACGACGCTTTGAGAACGACTTCCGACCCGAATCGGCTCAGCTGTACGGACAGATGGCTTCGGAATGGCTGACGTGGGAATCCGAACGTACGGGACTTTCCATACGACATCAGACCAACGGACGAGAGAAACGGATAGGTAAACATCGAGTGGATGGCTGGTGCAGCGAGACGAAGACGGCTTATCAGTTCCAAGGGTGCTTTTTCCACGGTTGCTCGTGCAATCGAGTGGAGGTCAATTCCATCAACGGGAAAACCATGACCGAACTGCTCGTCGAGACCCGAAAGACCACCGCCTACCTACGTCACTTCGTCAAGGTTGTCGAACTGTGGGAATGCGAGTGGAAAAAGATGAGACGAGATCCTCACGTAAAACGGTGTCTGGACGCCGCGTTTCCACGACGACGTCGACGCGTTCAGTGGACGATGACTCAACAACAGATCCTGAGCGACGTGCGTGACGGAACCGTGTTCGGCATGATCGAGTGCGACATTTGCGTGCCTGAAGAACTGCGCGATCACTTTGCCGAGATGCAGCCCGTGTTCAAGAACATCAGTCTGGTACGCGAGGATCTCGGTCCGTTCATGCGTCGATACGCCGAAGAGCACAACATCATGACGACTCCGAGACGCATGCTCGTGGGCAGTTATTACGGCGATAAGATACTGCTCGCCACGCCTCTGTTGCGATGGTATCTGGACCACGGACTCGAGGTGTTACACGTCTATCAGGTCGTCGAATACGATCCGATTCCGTGCTTCCGTCGATTCGGCGATGCCGTGTCCGAGGCCAGACGCGCGGGAGACGTTCACAGCGACAAGGCCATCATCGCGGACACCATGAAGTTGCTGGGAAACTCGGGCTACGGAAAAACCATCACCAACGTGGACCGACATCGTGACGTCAACTACTGCACGGAGAAGGCGGCGTCGCGCCTGGTCAACAATCGGCGATTCCGACAACTCGACGTCGTCGTCGACGACGCGTACGAGATAGAGATGAGCAAGAGAACAGTGACGTATGCCTTGCCTATACACGTGGGATTCTTCGTTCTGCAGTACGCCAAGATGCGCATGCTGCAGTTCTATTACGACTTCATCGACAGATACGTGGAACGTCCTCTGTTCCAATACTGCGAGATGGATACGGATAGTGCCTATTTGGCCTTGGCCGCCGAGTCAGTCGATGCCCTCGTGACCCCTGCACTACGAGAACATTATTTTCGACATCGATCCGAATGGCTCCCGTCGGAATGTTGCGACGCGCATCGGGACGAGTACGTGCGCTGTCGACTCGCCAACAGACAGTGGGTCGGAGGCGAAGAGTGCTGCAAGATGCGACGAGCGTTCGACAAGAGAACTCCGGGACTGTTCAAGGTGGAATGGTCGGGCGACGGGTTCGTGGGTTTGTGCAGCAAGACGTACTATTGTTTCGGATCCACCGACAAGTACAGCACCAAAGGTCTGAGCAAACGACACAACACCATCGACAAGGAGACGTTCCTGGAAGTGCTCACCAGTCGTCGGAGCGGAAGCGGAAAGAACCGCGGGTTTCGGGTGTATAAATCGGCCGTGATGACGTACGTGCAGGAACGAGCGGCTCTCACCTACTTCTACGCCAAACGCGTGGTACACGAGGACGGTTTGAGCACGGGTCCGACGGATGTGTAGATAAGACGATGCGGTTCGATGGTCTGTCATAACGGACCATGGACGCGCGATGGAAACACCCCTTCACGTGCATCATCGCTGGACCGACGGGATGCGGCAAGAGTACTTTCGTGACGCGTATGTTGCGTCACGCCACTGCAATGATCGATCCGCCACCCGAACAAATAACGTGGTGTTACGGAGAATGGCAAGAGGCTTACGCAACGATGGACTTGAGTCACGTGCGATTCGAGGAAGGGTTACCGACGGCGGCCATGTTCGATCCGACAACTAGGAACCTCATCGTCATAGACGATCTCATGGCAGAAACGGACGAACGGGTCACGACCTTGTTCACTAAAAAAAGCCACCACAGGAACACGTCCGTGCTGTATCTCGTGCAGAACCTGTTCCCTAAAAACAAAGAGAGTCGCACCATCAGTCTGAATTCGCAGTACATGGTGGTGTTCAAGAATCCACGTGACGCATCGCAGATGACGACCTTGGCTCGACAGATGTATCCGGGACGCGGTAAGTTCGTGCAAGAGGCGTTTAAAGACGCCACGGCGATACCGTACGGGTATCTATTGGTCGATCTCAAACAGGACACGCCCGAGGACATGCGTCTGCGCACGGCCATCTTTCCAGACGACGACGTGCAGTACGTGTACTTACCGAAGGTATAAAACGATCGAGTGTGTGGATAGTCTCTTCATTCGCACCATGTCTGCGCTCGTGAAGAGACACATTTTGTGTATCCAGGCGCTGGCCAGAGTCAAGAACAACAACATAAAAAAGGCCATCATCGCCAACGCAGACGCCAAGTTGCTGTGTGCACTAGCCGAGTGCGCTTACAACATACTAACGAAGAACATTCCATTGACCGCTTTACAGAGGCGTCGATTGGGCAAATACAGGACGAAGTTACGCGAGTTGGCTCGAAGAAACACGACCGCAGCCCGGAGAAAACGCCTCTTGTTACCCCAGATCGGCGAGGGTCAGAGCGGAGGTTTCCTATCGGCCTTCCTAGCTCCGTTGGCGGGTTCGGTCTTGCTGCCCTTGCTTCGTCAGGTGTTCTTCCCCAAGAATTAGACGCATGGATCACGCGCGAAAGATGGCTTTGGTAGACCCTCGATTGTTGGATACACTTCGCTCGCAACCTCATCCAACGGATACCGTAGGTAAAATAGTGCAAACCCTTGACGAGGAGATGAAGACCATCCTCGATAGAAAGGACCTCGACGATGGGATAAAGGTAACGCTGTATAATCAGGTGTTGCAACGATACAACGGTCTGGTCGACAAACGCGTCAAGGAACCGATACGCACGATTTCGGTGAACGAATCGACGAAAGGTTCAAAGACGAAGGATGAGGAGAAGGATGAGGAGGATACTCCTATTAGAAGACTGGAGGCTACCGTCTTGGACACCGTTCCCAAGAGTCTGCAGGCCAAAGCCAGACGATTGATGGAACATCTCAAAAGAAACGTCACGTGGAACGATCGCGACGAACTCGTGCACAAGGGTGTTCCCATTGCGGGAAGTAACGCGGTGGATCTCGTTCACGATCTGTTGCGTAAGAGAAAGACCGACGCACCGACGGGTTGGCAATCGCTCGCGAAGCAACTCCGCACAGCCAACATACCCATGGAGTTGATCGGTAACGCAGCCAGGAGAACCTACATACAAACGGACTCTCTCCCTCGACGATCTGCAACTACCCCGCGTGTTGTTGTTGGTCCTCGAAAATCTCTACGTTGGACACCCCTCGCACGTCCGAGACACCCCACACCCACGCCACCTCGTTGGCTCGACTTATAAGGAGACTACGTCGTAGTCGTAACCCACTCATGACGTTGGATTCGCAAGACACGCATCGTCGCTTCGATATCGTTTAGTGGACTTACCTTGTTCGGTGACATTGCAGCCGGAATTCTTATACAACAGGTGTTATTCGGACTATGGTTTCGTTGCCAGACTGTTGTTCGGTCGTCATCGTTGTGGGAGCGATAACGTGCGTTCTACTATACGTCAGTGCACTCCTCATCGTTCGTCAATACTCGGGAACCGTCAACGTCACCGGCATCGTCGTCAACGCGTCGGATCTTCTGTTTTAACGATGACGAAGACACTGAAGAAAGTCTATTTCGATCCGCGTCGGGTAGGTAGTTACGGAGGAGTCGATGCCTTGCGACGCGTCGCGCATGCGCCGCGGAAAGTAGTCGCGCGGTGGTTGTCGGAACAGGATGCCTACAGCTTACACAAACCAGCGAGACGACGTTTCAAGAGACGACGCGTCATCGTGGGTGGTATGAATCAACAGTGGCAGGCCGATCTCGTCGATCTGAAGACGTTGAAAGACGACAACGACGGTATGACCTTTCTCCTCACGATGATCGACGTCTTTTCGAAGCGAGCCAAATGCATTCCTATACCTAGCAAGTCCGCCGCGTCGTTGGTCGCCGCTCTGCGAATCGCGTTCGCGGACGACCCTCCGCAGACGTTACAGACGGATCGGGGAATGGAATTTCTGAATAAATCCGTTCAGACGCTCTTACGAAAACGAGGCGTCCATCACTTCGCCACGCACAACGCGGAGACGAAGGCGAGCATCGTGGAACGTTTCAACAGGACGTTGAAGGAGCACATGTGGCGCTACTTCACGAAAGTTCAGTCGTGGCGTTACATCGACGTCCTTCCGGATCTGGTGCGAACGTACAACAACACCCGCCACCGCAGTCTCGGTATGGCTCCGTCGCAGGTGACCACAAAGAATCAAGAAACGGTGTGGCAACGTCTGTACGGACACGACGGTAAGGGTGTGCCCAAGTTACGCGTGTCGGATCGCGTGCGCATCAGCAGGTACAAACGCACGTTCGAAAAGGGCTACGAGACGAACTGGAGCGAAGAGGTGTTCACCGTGCACGAAGTTCACCCCTCCGATCCACCCGTGTACCGTCTACGAGACGATCTCGGCGACGTGCTGGAAGGCACCTTCTACGAACTGGAGCTGCAAAAAGTGGTGATAGCGAGCGATAAAGAGTTCCGAGTGGAAGCGGTGTTGGAACGTCGTAAGGTCGGCTCTCGAACGAATGCTTTGGTGAAATGGTTCGGATACCCGTCCAAATTCAACAGCTGGATCGACGCCAGGTCGCTCACTTCTCTATAAAGACTAAACGACGCGAGACGGATTGTCATTATGGATCAAGACACGGCACCGCACACTGTCGTCGTAGAGGAGGAGGAGGAGGAGAAGGAGGAGGAGGATTGCACCGACGCATCGAACGACAGCACTCCTTGGCATCTGTTCTGTATCAAGTGTCCCAAAGAGGAGATAGTGTTTCTGTGTCAGATCGTCATCTTGTACACGGTCATCGTGATAAGCATCTACAACCTGACTGTCGGTCACGACGATTCTAATCTGTGGACGGCTCTGTTGAGCAGTTCGTTGGGCTATCTACTACCCAATCCCACGTTGAAACGCAATGACGACTGATTTCTACATGACGCTGCCTAGCAACGCTTCTATGAAGACGCACCCCGACAACACCTTGACCCATTACGTCACGGAGTTGCCTCATCGAGTCGAACTGACCGGCGAGTGGGAGTGCGGATTGACAGAGATGCAGTATTCGCACACTTGGTACAACGTCACGGAGGATGATGTCTGGTTATTCCTCGAAGAGGTCGATGTTCCCGACGTGAATCGACGCTCGAGATTGTCGTGTGGATATTACGACGATCCGTTAACATTGTTGTACCACGTCAACAACGGACTGTACAGTCTGAGAACGGAGAAGGCACGAGCTCAAATGAGCTATAGTTCCGTCACTCAAAAAATGACGTTACACATGACGGAGAACACCATTTTCACCATACCGTACCACAGTTCGACTACTTCCATGTTAGGATTCCACAAGATCGTAGCCAGTGGAACGAAAACGGATGCTACGTCCGCGTCGTCACTCGACTCCGTCTCTCGAACTTCCGACTCCTCGTACCCTTTCCACTTCGAAGCCCCCGACGTGATGGACCTGACGCAGGGATTCAACACCCTATACGTATACACGGACGTCGTGGAGTCTTGTATAGTGGGTGACACTCTCGCGCCGCTGTTGCGATCCATTTCGATTAGTGGACGTCATGGTGACAGGGTGTCCGAACGTTTCACTAACGTTCACTACATACCTCTGTTGCGCTCGAAGTGGATATAAGAGACGACATGGGTCGACGCGTGTCATTCGAATACGGTCGAGTGACGGTAACGCTTCATTTTCGTCGACGTAAGACAGGACTGTTCTAATGAACTACAACGATTATTACGCGCGTCAGGCTGGCGGTGCGCTACCCTACTTCGCCGGTGCGCAATACCAACGAGGTCACGGACTGGGCAGTCTGTTCGGTGGTCTGTTGCGCAGCGTCATGCCGCTCCTCAAGAGAGGTGCCGTGGCTTTGGGTAGGGGTGCGTTGAAGACCGGCGTTCGTATAGCCGGCGATGTCTTATCGGGTCAGAACATAAAAACGGCTGCCAAGCGACGCGTCACCGATGCCGTGTTGACGGGACTTCGACCTCCCCCGGGTAAACGTATAAAGCGACCGACTGCGAAGGCGAGAATCAGTGCAGTAACGCATCGACGCAAGAAACGAACGTCCAAGAAACGAGAGATCGACATATTCGACAATGACGCTCGTGTATAAGACCTACGAGAACACACCGTATACGATCGTGTATAGTAGACACGAGACCACCAGCGCGGGTGCACCGATGACTTACGGACTTCCCGCTGAATTACGATTCTTACGCTCGCCCGGTCGGCGGTGCGCTGCCCGACTTCGTCGGTGCACAATACCAATAAGGTCGTGGACTGGACGTTCTGTTGCGCTACCACAACAGCCTGACTTTAACTAAGGGTATAAAACAACCATCCTCGAAGACGACAATCACTATAGTAAAGAGACGAAGCGAGAGACGGACGTTCAAGAAACGAGAGATCAACAATGGCATTCGTACATAGACAGTCGTGTGAGGGAGTCAAGAGCGAGCTGGATCTCTTTACCGTACCTCCCACTCAGAACTGCATCATCGCCAGTCACGTGGTGGAACATCAACCCACGGCATCTCTGGACTCTGGAGGTCCGATAGAATTCTCCATCCCAGGTTCGGGCGATGATTACATAGATCTCGCCAACACGATGCTACACGTGCAGGTGAAGGTGACGCAACCCAACGGAGCCGATCTCGACGCGGCTGCACCCGTAGGACCGGTGAACAACTGGCTGCATTCGCTGTTTAGTCAGGTCGACGTCTTCCTGAACGGCACGCTCGTGACCCAGTCGACCAACACGTACCCGTATAGGGCCTTCGTGGAAACGCTGTTGACTTACGGAGTCGGCGCCAAGTCGACGCAGCTGACGAATCAGCTGTGGTACAAGGACAAGGCTAGTCGCATGAGTGCCGTCGATCTGGCGGGTGGAGTCGATCCTAACCCCGGGTTCGTGACTCGACGAGAATACATATCAGGCAGTCGTGTGGTCGACATGATGGGTCGTCTCCACGTGGATATGTTTCTACAGGATAAATTCCTAATCAACGGAGTCGACGTCAAGATACGACTGGTGCGTAGTAAGCCGGCGTTTGCGTTGATGGCTGGAGGAGCAGCCCCCGATTACAAGATAACGATCACCAATGCAACCTTGTTCGTCAAGAAGGCCACCCTCAATCCAGCCGTGCAATTGGCTCACATCAAAGCGCTCGATAAGAGTACGGTCAAGTATCCGTTACGAAATGTCAGTATGAAGGTGTACTCCATTCCCGCGGGAGCTCGATCGCACACGCACGAGAACCTGTTCCTCAACACGCTGCCAAAACGTCTCGTACTGTGCTGCATCGACAACGACGCCTACAACGGTGCGTACGATAAAAACCCATTTCACGCCAAGAACAACGCCATAGGCTTCCACTCGGTGTACGTGGACGGACGTCAGATACCTTCCAAACCCTTCCAGCCCAACTTCGAGGACAACCTCTTCGTCAGGTGCTACACGAGCCTGTTCACCTCGACCGGCAAGATCTGGCAGGACGAAGGGAACGGTCTGACTCGCGACGACTACCGAGACGGTTACACCTTCTTCTGTTTCGATCTGACCCCCGACCAGTGCGACGGTCCCTGCTTCAATCTGGTGCAAAAAGGCAACCTGCGCATCGAATTTCATTTCCGAGCAGCGCTTCTGACCACCGTGAACGTCGTCGCCTACGCCGAATTCGAATCCGTGCTGGAAATCGACAAGAATCGCAACGTCATCTACGACTACTGAGATGGACACCCTGCAGATCGCTCGTCTACTGGCGATGGATCCGAACACCGCGTCCGTCTTTGGCGGCGTTGTACCCAAAGACGGACTGCCTAAAACAATAGACGCTTTGCCGATCGCCTTCGTGTGCAACACCGACGACGGCGACGAACCGGGCGAACATTGGATAGCACTGTACCTATCCTCCGACGGACGCGGCGAATACTTCTGTTCGTACGGTCTACCGCCCCTTCACGCCGTGTTCAGTGCCTTCTTGAACAAACACTGTTCCGAGTGGACTCATAATAGCAAGAGACTTCAGAGTCCACTGTCTAACGTTTGCGGACAATATTGTGTGACTTATATAATGTTTCGATGTAACGGCGCTCCTATGAGAACTTTCGTAAACGCATTCCGAACTGATCTGGTCGCTAACGATTGTCGTGTGTTCGATTGGATTAACCTACTAAAAAAGGGTACACCATACTATCGCACATCGTACTGAACCTCTGGCGAGGTGGAGACACCCGTAAGTTCGCGACCTCTGGCTCGATGGTCGACATCCGCAAGTCAACTCATCGTCATCATACCCGTTGTATTCATTCGAACACGCTTGTACTGTTGTCGTTACGATTGTATCGCTACCGCTTTGTTTTATTCAATAAAATACGTGTGCACCGTACGCTTTTGTTCGTCTCCTTACTAGGTCAAAAACATGAGTCCGTTAGGTGTCCCCGCCCGTCAGTCCACCAACCCGCCCGTCATTCAGTCGCAGTCGCTAGAGAGCGCACCCTGTTACCCGAAAAATCTCCCCATTCGTCATTCAGTCGCAGTCGCTAAAGAGCGCACGTGTTATCCAGAAGACCGCACACACACGCACGCACGCGTGCGCACGTGCGCTTGCACACATCAGTTGCTATAATACCCGCTAGGGGGTTGCACGCGTGTGGCGTGCATCAATCGCTAGATGGCGCTATGTACATCCGGCTGCGCGCGCAACCGCAACCGGATGATGATAAAAGTGAGGATTGAAAAGCTAATACCTACTACTCGTGTGGCTATGTATGTACGTGTGCATGTGCTTACCTACGTATGCATTATCCATACAAGTATGGGCACATGTAACCCCCAGGAATAGTATATACTGATATATATGACCACATAGAACATGTAGAAACCATCAAATATGTTGAAAATATGATACTGATATAATTGAAGGCACTTTTATGACAACCTCACATATGTGACCCATATGCACCTGAGCGTTTTACTGAAAGGTTACATATGTAACATCTATGCATTAGGAGCACTAATGGAATACACTGTTGTAGTGATGTTTTGTGATCAATCTAATAATATTTAATGAAATTATCTAACATTGTAAGGAATACATTTTCACAGATAAACCTTTGTATTTCAGGCATAGTGGGAGACTATTCACAGCTGAAGATGTGGTGAACGCTATTTGTAACGACGATGACGACGGCATACCGTCTGGCAGTGACGATGACCGCTTGGATTCAGGGGCAGACATATCAGATGAAGAATTACTAGACGATGAGGACATGGATCAAAATTACGTGTACAGTGGTTCAGACAGCAACGGTGAAGATGATTTTGGATAATGAAGCAAGTGACAATGACCAGGCGACTGAAGTTGAAACTGATGACGAGTCAGATGACGCAGCTAACGTTGCAGCGCCTCCTCCGAAAAAGGACAAGAAATCAAAAAAGAAGTAAGTAACACCTTTGTTACTCTTTTTAATTTGTACATGTGTATGATGAGTATGCACTCTGTCATATATATTTCACATTATATTCTGATCTCCTGTTCAATATTTTTTCAGGAAGGAGTGGAAATGGGAAGAAGCCAACCTGTCAAACCCCGGGGATTTGCCAGAGAATGTCCTCACACCAACAGGAGAAGTCGCCAATCTCAAAACAGAAATTGATTTCTTTATGGCACTCTTTGGTAAAGAGACAATTGAAATCCTTGTGTTGGAGTCAAACAGATTCAGGAGTGTAGAGAAAAAGAACAAAATGCGTGCAGTGACAGAACACGAAATAAGAAAGGTTTTGGGTATAGTCATGTACATGTCCATCTTCCACATGCCGTGTAGGAGAGATTACTGGGCATCAGCAACAAGGCAGTCTTTTGTTGCTGATGTCATGCCTGTCAATAGATTTGAAGAAATCCTGTCAACATTGCATGCATCAGATAAAGGGTTGACGAAGAACAGGAATGAACCAGGATATGATAGACTGCACAAGGTGCGTCCTCTTCTGAATATCATGAATGAAAACTTTGCAAAATGTGCAGAACCTGAACAGCATATGTCTGTTGATGAAAAGATAGTCCCATTCAAAGGTCATCACTCGTTGAAAACGTACATGGAAAAAAACCAAACATATGGGGATACAAAATTTAGGGCTCAGCTGGCCAGTCCGGGTACATGCTTACATTTTATATTCAGGGGGATAACCTTGTGCAAGGTCAGCTAGATTTGGAGGAGGGCATTGGAAAAAGCGGTAAAGTTGTCCTGAATTTTGTCAGCCATTTGCCTAAGGGAAAACACATTTATTTTGATAATTACTTTGCCTCCCCTGATCTCCTTCTTGAACTGAAGAAAAAGGGTTACCATGCAACTTGCACTATTCGCAAGACCCGGCGTCGGCAATGGTCCACCTTGTCTGAAAAAGAGTTCAGGAGGAAGGGCAGGGGTTCCTATGATTATAGGACAGCATATGGGATTATTGTGTGTACATGGTATGATAACAAGGTAGTTTGTGTGGGTTCAAACAAGTGTTCTGTCCTCCCTACACAGCTAGTCCGCCGATATGATCAAAAGGCCAAGGAATATGTAAATGTTGAGTGTCCTTCCCTCATCAAGGCATACAACAAGAGTATGGGGGAGTTGATAAGTGTGACATGATGCTTTCTTTGTACCGCATCAGAATGAAAAGCAAGAAATGGTACAGACGCCTGATTTTCCACATGGTTGATCTCTGTTGCTCAAATGCATGGCATCTTGACAAGGCAGTGAAAGGAGAAATATCAAAATACTACAAATTCAAGCTGGCCATTGCTCAGTGTCTGGTCCAGGGAGATCCAAATCCACAGCCTATGCTAAGAGAACACATGGATCAGATTCTTCAAGATGTTCGCAGTGCTAGGCATTTACCAAACCATTGATGGTGTGAACCACTTGCCAAAGAAAGTTGCAAAAGTCCCCAAGAAGTGCTAGTTTCCAAACTGCAAGCGCCGAAGCAGGTTTTTTTGCATAAAGTGCAAGGTTTATCTCTGCATTGATGGTGTAACTGATTGCTTCCTGAATTATCATCTGACAGAGTAAATTTCAGTACAAATTCAGCTGACTAATGAACTGCTGGCTGATGAATTGCTGACAAATGAACTGATCATAGAAAATGTTGCTCATTTCTGTGGGTCAACTGCTGCATAAGTAAGTGTTGTATATCCATGACAAATAAATTTAGAGAACCAAAGAGTTAGAAAACAGTTTGTATGTTATGTTAGGTACAGAAATAAAGTAGTTTTAGCATTCTTTTGCAAGTCTGGTTTTATAGTAATTTGTTGGTCTTCAAGCGCCCCGTGTGCTTAAGGGTCACATATGTGACCTAAACAAGTCTCCAAAATCTTCGGGCATATACTAAAAATGTCATGATTTTAGGTTTATTTGGCTAAAATCAAGTACAAATACCAAAAATCATCAAAACTGAAAGAGGAAAAAGGCCCCATGCATCAAAGGGTTTGAGTCGTATCATAGCCTAATTGACAACATACTCTGAATGATTACCCAAAAATACAGATTGTAAATTAGACAATCTAACGGCCAGCGCAGTGCACAGTGGGGATACACGACAACGAAAAATGACAGAAAATTGGTAGATGATTGGGCAGAGGCTCAATGCCTCAGCCTGATTGACGCCCCAAACTTCCCAGCCACTACAGCAGTTGTCGAAGGTGGAGAGGTGATATCCCATACCTCATCTGTGTTACCAGCCGGATGGCAGGATGCTGCAACAAGATTGTGATGGATCCAATTCCACAATCCCAACGTAGACCCATTGGCCTACACATGAACGCAGTGATCACCCCTCAAAATGTTTCATTCCGTCGACGGTTCAACCTCAAACAGTCAAACTGGCACGGTTATGCGCAACACCTAGATGCATACATTAAATGCATAAAACCGACAGCAGAAAGCTACAGCTAGTTCGTAGATGCCGTACGAAGGACTGCAAGGGAGAACACCCGTCGCGGATGTAGGAGAAACTACGTCCGTGGTCTGAATATATGAAAAATATATGCATCATTTTGAATCAGACCCCTATGCTGAGGATACCACCGATGCGGGAGAGGAGCTGATGAATACTATCTCAGAGAAACGCCGTAAAGCATGGCGGACTCTATTTGAATATATGGACATGACACGCAGTAGCAAGAAGACTTGACAACGATACGAAAATTTGCAACGATCCACGAAGGGCAAAGTAGCACTACAACACTATATATGTAGTATGTCACTGATGCTCTGATGTATACATATACTCTATGTTTTATGTCTGTACATATATATATATATATATATATATTCATCGTTCACGGACCAGCTGCTCAATCTGACCGAACACATCGAAGATGGCTTTGAAAGAGAACTAATCACCGGGGCTTTCTTCGTCGACCTATCGGCAGCACACGACACCATCACCCACGCATCCTCGCCAAAGTGCTGGAAATGACTGGCGACCTTCATCTGACCGACTTCTTATGCAATATGCTTCAAACCAACAGTTTTTTTGCAGTACTGGATGGTAATAGGGCAGATGGCGAAGACTTCGAAATGGGCTACCTCCGGGAAGTATACTGGCGTCATTGTTGTTCAACATATAAATACATTATAAATTTATTCACCTCGAAACTCGCAGCTTCATTTATGAAGCAGCATTTACGTCAGCGTTAATAACCATGACAACATACTGCAAGCTGAATAACCTAAGGGCAAACACATCCAAGAACCAGGTGTGTGCTTTCCATATGATGAACAGAGCCGCTGAGCGCGAAGGAAGCAGTAACGCAATGGTGTCCATCCTGACAGAACACTGTCATACAAAACACACACATGTAACTCCAAAAAGAAGTTGAATGCACGAAACAACATCATCCGCAAACTTGCCAACTCTAAATTGGGAAGCAGATAACCAACGCTAAGGTCCAGCGACCTTGCCCTTTACTATTATGTTGCCGAATGTGCATGTGCTGTAAGGGCAATTTGAACATGCAAAAAAGCTTAACCCTGCCCTACATGATTGCTGCTTCATCATAACGAGTTCCATGAAACCTACCAACATAGACAGCCTGCATCTACTGTCTGGAATAGCCCCACCGGGCATTAGGCGGACTGTTGCAAATTTCACAGAAAGATCAAGACAAACGGCATATAACAAACACCAATTATACTACTACATATATGTTATAAGCCGATTAAAATCAAAGTTTTCCTGAACTCTTCAAAACAGCTAATCTCATCGCCAGCAGCACCAGACTGGATATGTGGGAAACATGAATGCAAGAAACATTGACAGCCATCAAAACGGGATTGCAACCGACTGAATCTCTACCTGCAGGGTCTGACTATAGCTATGGTGGCGTTCAATCAACCGTCTACGTAACGGAGTTGGCCGAGGAAAGACCAACATGAGGAGATGGCCATACATTGATGAGACGCAGAGTATTATCCTTGTATGTTATTTTCTTCCAATGAACCCAAGAATTGTATTACCATTTGAAGCTGCAATCCAACACTGTTTTATCAAGTCGATTATACAATCCTTGATACCAGGGATTTTAAGTTAAGTAGTAATATGTAATGTGGCGCTTTTATTTTCTTAGCTACCTTTACTGGAGTTACAATTAAGAGCACTAAATAGTCCGATTTACCCGCCTGAAATTTAGCATCTGGAACTGGTAATGAACTAATATCTTTTCTAGTATACACATAACTGATGTATCCATGTATGTCTTCCGCCAGCACCATTTCCACCAATGGTTTCTAGTGGTCCAACTTTGTATCGTACGTTTTGTTTAGTCCTAATATATGCATACACACTTTTGCTGTCATGTTTTATGTTATATGCTAATTTTTGCCCAGAGCTTTTTTAGATTGTCTAATTTCGTTCATAGCTCCATAAAGTGTATTTTTGTAATTTGTGAAATCGTCATCATTTCTGGTACGCCTATAAACCATCCACATAGTTTGCTTTTACGCTATTTTTAATAACTTATTTTGACAATTGCTTCTTTGTAGACCGTTTTCTTTTTTTCATAGAAAAAAACAATTATCAATGACATTCTCAAGTTCATATTTCAGAATATTCTAACATTCAATTATAATCTTATTTATCAGCATGTTAATGCTATCTAGCTTTGCTATGTACTTTCTCACATCTTTACATTTACCTTTTTTGAAGTTTATCCTGTATTTTGTATTTGTAATTTCTTATTTTAGCTTGATGTCAAAATGTATTTGCTGATGTTATCTGTTTCCCAATGGCTCGTGCATTATTGAAAAGACAAAAGTCAATCTAATACATTCTCTCCCCTGGTTGGTTCTAGCACGTGTCAGGTAAGGAATACTTGCTGAATCAACAGTAGATAATGTTGTTCCTCACCCGCTGTACTCTCTAGATGTTCCATTGTTTGAGTCCGTGGATAAAATCTACGATTATGATACATTCCCTTTTCCACACTTACTTTATAGCATTTTGTATTTGTTCTGTTATACTCTTCGTTTATGTTTGGACTTCGGTAAATTAATCCAATAGTTAATATTGAATTTCATATAACTATATTGCACCAAACAGCTTCATCGAAATTTGCTTCCCTTTCTAATTTTATTTCGTAAGCCTGAATATATTATTTAATATATATATAAACACTACCTCTCCCCTACACTAAAAACCAAAACTGTCCGTCTGAACTTCAGCCCATGATTTCTCACACCCGGAACCTATTGTTACAACTTCCGTATAATACACGCCTAGTGACCTTTACCTGCCGTTTGGATGGCGCCGGCACAGAATTTAGAATGTGATAGGGTAGGGTTGCTTAAGGTGTTTTCACCTTTGTATGTTAGTTTTGAGAAAGGCTGTTTTTTTTCTTCAAAATAATATTTTATAATCAAATAACTGAATTATTTAGGTTTTAATTAATTTTGACAATAACATACTTGCTATTTGTGTTCTATCTACAAAGCTTGCAGACCACCGCACCAGCAATACCATCCCACCAGGCCAAACAACACCTTCGTACTAGCCCTAGTAGCACACTCCTGCCAGCCTTGGAAACAACATCCCAGCAGCCTTAGTAGCAATCTCCTAACAGCCCTAATAGCGCCATCCTACTAGTACTATTTCTACTACTCAGCCCTAGAACCATACTAGTACCACCTTCCTGTCAGCCCAAATAGCACACCGCCGTCTTCCCTAGTAACTCCCTACTACCACCTCTATTATCACCCTTTTAACATAACTAGCAACACCGTCCCACCAGCCCTAGTTGCTCCCTCCTACCAGCCCTAGAGACTGTTCTACGAGACATACTTCCAACCTCAAACTAGGCCTACCAACACGCTCTTCCCAACCCCAGCAGTTTCCCCCGAACAACCATAGCCACATTTTATATTAAGTTATATTAAAAACTCTCCTTCCACCCATAGCAACACCCTTTTACAAAACCAAATAAACCCCTCTTGCAAGCGCTAACAAAACCATCTACCAGGCGTATAAACACCTTCCTACCAGAACCAGTAGCACCCTCCTACAAGCCGTCTCAAAAGTATGAACCCCCCAATAATATGAAGATAATTTTATTTAAAAATGTGAACCCCTTTTCGAAAAATGTGAACCCCCTCCTCAAAGTGTGAACCCCTATCACGAACCTCCAATAATATGAAGATTATTTTCAAAAACATGAACCCCCGTTCTCAAAAGCATGAAACCTCCTGTCTCCTCGTGAACCCCGTTTTTAAAAACATGAACCCACCAGTAATATGAAAATCATATTTTTATGTTCATATTATTGAATGTTAAAATTTTTGGGGGGGTTTCATAATAAGGGTTGACATTTAAAAAGGGGGTTCATATGTTTGGAAAAGAGGGGTATACAAAAAAAGGTTCATTTGAACCTCCTGAACCCTCCCTGGCTTCGGGCTTCCTATTAGTTTTAGTACACAATAATACAATTCCAAGTATCATACTCCTGCCAGCCCGTCCTAGCATCGTCATACAAACCCTAGGAACACACTGCTACCAGCTCTACAACCACTTTAGTTCCAGCCCTAGAGACATAATCCAACCAGAACTGGTAGCAACGTTCCATAGTCGCTACGAACAATATCCTGCTAGGTTTAGTAACACCTTCGTACAAGCCCTAGTAACACAATCCTACCCTTTATAAAAAGTACCATCCTACCTGCTTCAGCAACACCCCCTTACCAGCCCTAGTAGTAACATCCTATCATATCTAGTCATACCAGTCATAATAACTATCATCTACCAATCTTAGTAACTCCTTCCTAAATGCACCAGTAGCACCCTACTACCAGCTCTAATAACACCTTCCAACCAGCCCTAGTAGAACCCTCCTACTAGAACTACTACTACTACTACTACTACGACTACTACTACTACTACTACTACTACTACTACTACTACTACTACTACTACTACTACTACTACTACTACTACTACTACTACTACTACTACTACTATTACTACTACTACTACTACTACTACTACTACTACTACTACTACTACTACTACTACTACTACTACTACTACTACTACTACTACTACTACTACTACTACTACTATTATTATTATTAATACTACTAATAATAATACTAACTATAACTACAATAATAATAATAACAACAACAACAATAATAATAATAATAGCAATAACTACAATAATAATAATAGTAATGATTAACTCCATTAGCGCCTATGTCACCAGGAACCTGAGCCCAAATGTACAACAAACAGGAATAATTATGCCTCACCGTAAATGGGGACGCGCAAAAGTCATCATTACAACAAGGACCGGCAACGATTTAAAATGGAAATGCAATTTGGAATAATTGTGTATTAATTTTTTTAGGGATTTATTTCCCATGATTTCAATGTGATGGGGACTTCCTCCTCCCAATCCTAGTTTCTCCTTCGTAAAATTCCTATAATAACTTTCCCACCAGTCCTACCTAGTTGTTCCCTCCTTCCATCACTAGATGAACTTTCCCACCAACCCAAGGTGCATCCCATTCTAGCCATAGCATGTAATGCGCACGTTTGTACCCTTTTGCATTCCTTATAATAATATGTGAAAGTACAATATGAAAAATGTTTACTAGTAACAGTGACAAGCCTCCTTTGTGATGCGTGTCAGACATACCACTGTGTTTGTACTTACTGTGCTGAAGAAAGGATGAAACAGGGTCATGGGCAGCGTATACTGTGGTGTGTGAGCCAGAGCCTTGGGCAGCGTACGCTGTGGTGTGTGAGCCAGGGCCTTGGGCAGTGTACACGGCGGCAATCATCAGATAGAGCAGCAGCATTCTCCCAACCAGTGTCGTCGTGGACAAATTCGAACAAGCCATGATCATGGTCAATATAAGCCAGTTTTCAGTGAGTCAGACAATTCGCTGCGGAGGACGCTGTTGGGTTATAAACGTATTCATTAATCTTATCATGTTTTAATTTCCATTAGTTTCGTTCAAATGGCGATGTTAGTGGTTTATTAATTATTAAAGTGTTGTGAAAATGTCGCCTGTTTGTGATGTAATATCCAATACAGTTAATTGTTTCCTCTTTTGATTGTTTATGTCAACAG
>BSQZ01000034.1:4840000-4845000 GCA_033239005.1 Lamellibrachia satsuma | reverse complement strand
AATCTCCAATGTTTGTCGAGAGGATGATAGTCCGGCATATGATCGGCTTTGACCCCCGAAAAGTGTTTCTATCCACCAATCTGAACATTATGGCACAAAGGGCTAATATGTCATAGCTCCCGAAAGAGAACAATATTGATAAAGCGCACATCTTCTTGTGTTCATCACATATGTATAAGACGAGTAACGAAGTTAAAGCGATGATAGAACAAGGCATGCTGAGGTTAGCGGATTTTATTTGATATAGGTGTATTCCGCAGCCTGATATAGTTCGACAGTCGACCAGAGTAGGAAGGTAACGGGCCGGTTAACCTAGGAGAAATGTTGTACGGCATTGTATGGCTCTATGCAGAATTTCCTATCCAAAATACGGATTTCAGTAGTGTGGTACATCTGTGTGTTAATCACTTTCACCGCACGCGATGTGGCCGAGGAAGAAGCCACTGAAGCAGGAATAGTAGAAGCGACAGCGGCGATCCACGTCTGAGTACATTCCATCCGCCTTCCCGGAGCAGTTTCTCCGTAGTCCGCATGGGGCGCTAGCAGTGTGTCTCCTGAGAGAAAGCAGACACAGTTGTCTTGATAAAAATATGTAAAGCTTATGGGAGACGGTTTTGTTGTGACATTGTGTGACAACGTAAGTACGAATATGCAATGTTGTCCAAACGATGAAATAACTTTTTTGTGAGCGCAGTCGTTGTCCGCCAAGCAATATAGCGAGGCCGGCTGGTTGGTGCAGACAAGTATTAGTGGCGCTCCCTGCCGTATTAACGATGCAGTCCCTGCCGTTTAGACTGTTAATCGCTAGGAAACGCTGATTGTGTTTGCCGGACCAATGAGGTTATGCGCGCTTTATCAGACCGGTGATTGGTCGAAACTTATTTAACATAATTGCCATCCAAGGCAAAGACCCAGATGGCAAGTGGACAAGGAAGCCATTGACTTATCGAGAGTCCAATATTTTAAAACAATGTGTAATCCGCCTTTATCGGGAATACAACATTTTATCATGTATATGTAAACCGCCCTCAAACTTGTTTTTAAACCTAATCACGCATTTAGTAGTTACACAATATGTAGAAAATGTGTTCCATTCATTGAATGTCCTCTATGAGTATCCAAACTACAATGATCCTTTATTAATGCTATCTGATGTCCTCTCTTTCTATCATATTTCTTTAATGAGAACACTATTTATATCAATATGTTCATATCCATTTAATATCTTACGAAACTTCAATTTGATCCCCTCTTAACTGCCTTGTCTGACTGAAACGGATTACGAACGTAGAGCTGCAGCGTGTTTTTGAGACACAGGCCAGTTCAGTTGTTCTGTGCGCTCAACAAATTAACAACGACATCAATTGCACTAACATTTTAAATCCAACGCACCCTCCCTAACACTACACATTTCAACCGTTTTCTTTCTCTCTCATATGTCACATTTCGTACTTGCGTAGAATCATTGTGAAAGACTAATTGCAGACAGGTAATTCACAATGGTTTTTGATATTGTTAAGCTTTGTGCAGATTAGTACAATATGTTTTGCATTACATTATTTCCCACTTTGCTGAATCGCCAGCTGTGTACACGTGTTTTTAGTGCGGTTATTCGTGTATGCTGACGTTAACTGAGTACTAGTTTGTGGGGCAAAATTAGCCCTCCCTCTCTGCATAATTTGTTAGTGGTTTAACTGCGCGCGTGTGTGGGTGCGTGCGTGCGTGCGTGCGTGTGTGTGCGTGTTTGTGTGGGGGGGTGGGGGGGTGGTTGGATGCGTGCGTGCTCACACATGCATGTGTTCTAGTTATTAAGGATATCTAGAGAAACCAGTTCAGGCTACACGTCAATTTATAATGACAATGTCGGTCTGATTTATTAGGGAGGTTTAACTTAATGACAAAAGCAGGCATGCGAAAGGCGATATATGTTTTTCACCAAACGAAATGTGGTTTAGCTACAGGGAATAATATTCATAAGTTTCAGATATTGCTTTCAAACGGAAAATCAACAAACGCCATTTTATCATTGTGGCTATTCGGTGCCGTTTCCTGCCGCTAAATAAAATTTTGCATATAACCATCCAAAATATGTTCACTGCCAATTAACGAAATGTCCATATAATGTCAATGATATTACAATTTAAAGAGGAAACAAACAAGGAAAATAGGAATCTAATAAAAATTTATCAAATAGAGGGCAGCACTGCCACAGCTCGTCATATATGTAACATTTTCTGACGACATATTAACACAAACAAAAACCCTTTTCTACAAATTAAATGCGGTTTGCTGGCGATATTGCTTTCCTACTGAAATCCAGTGAAATGCCTTGTTATTTTCTTTGTATCACTCGATGCTTACGGTGCCACATTCTGCATACGAATCCAATTTTGCATAGAGCCATCTAAAATAGAGTCACTGCCACTTAACAAGTTGTATATCGATTGTAAAATAAACCACCATCCTAATTGTTTGGAAGAACACGCAGGGAAAGTGCAGAAACTAGTGCAAAATTGTCAGGTAGATGGCGCCACCGACTTTCCTGCAGCAGCAGCGATCATTGAGCCTATTGAATACGTATGGTGGTCGACTTTGGACTCGAAAGCCCCGATGAGTGAGACACCGGTAGAAGGTACGACAGCCGCCCCCATAGGCACCGTCCTCTCGACGCTTGCAGTCAAATTCTTTGCTAGGTACCGCCGTCACCGTCTCGTATTGACCTGTGTCACAGAAGAAAGTTACATGGATTCACAAGCACGAATACAAATACACTGCCATATACAACGACATGCACACGCTCAAGTATACATACAAAAGCACGCGTAGTTACGTCCGTACATACAGATAGGCAGACAGACAGACATACAGGCAAACAACCATACATACAGGCAGAGAGACAGGCACACAGACGGATATACATACATACTTACTGACATAGAGGCAGATAGAACAGACGGGCAGAAAGGCAGGCAGGCAACATGCAGACAGGCAGGATGTACGCACGCATGCACGCATTCAAGCACTCACGCACACACAAGCATGCACGAACCGCATTTAATTTAAGTTGGAGTGTGTATGTATATGTATGTACACATGAATATATTGAACATTGCAGGCAGATGCTTATTATGATGATACGGTAATTTTTTACTATTTTACTTAATTATACATGTTAACCTGTTAACCTATAAACATAGCTTCGACACAATCACACTGGTGTGCGTTTTATGACATGTTACTTTCAACATTACACAACTAATAACTGTGTAGCTTACTGGATTGGTTGCCATTATATTTCTCTATATGGAGAAGATAGCGAAGTTGACCTATGTGTAAAAGTCCTTGAATTTTGTGAACATTTTCATCAGCCGTCGTCATACGAGTGATGTTGCGACCTTCTGGTCGGACGAACCTGAACCGAACATACCAAATGGTGTAATAACATTTGTATATATGCAATTAATTGTTATTCTCATACGCCGATATACGAATAATGTGCAAACAACATAATAAGATCATATGAATAAGCTTTCTTTGTCTTGTCAACGTCTTGCTTCTGTGTTTCAGAAGCACCATCACTATTGCCACCCATGAAAATCAAATTAGTGTTATCCAGTCTGTCCAGTGTTCCGAGGTTCATATTGGTTTCTGGACCCATATTCCACGTTTCTTGAGAAATCATGCCGCAACGTCCCTGTCACGGGGACGTCAACAGCTAACCCATTAGCAGCTGCGTCAAGTTGCGAATGCACATTTCTCGTCGATGATTTATGGTGTCTTCCTTGTTCTTGTCATTCATCTGCTTTTGGATTACATCTGCAAACGCTTACATTGTCTAACAACCAGAGTGTCCCATATCTAGTTTATTTACAGCCTCATTGTCTGAGCGTTTAAATACGCCAGTGCGGACTTGCAATTATGCGGCATTTCTCATACTGAGATCAAATTAACTCGTTTTCATGTTCAAATCAGTTTGTTTCGTTTCAGGGCGGATGATGCGCGAGTTTTGTCCACGTTTATTGGACATACAGCCGCTTTGATTTGTTATACGAGTTGTTTCGTCAACTCTGACAAACGCCAAGACAGATTCGTGGCCATCATAATTTGGTCCAGTGGCTTCAGCAACTTCAACCGAACCCCCGTTTTTTGGCATATTTATTCATGGTACTGGCTCTTCCAAAGGCCTGAATAGTTTGCAAGCCTATCTTTTCAATGTGAGTGTTTCCTTTAACAGTTTGTCCAGCCGTTGTCGGAGGGTCGTTTTCCGATATGTCTGTGTCTCCGTCCGGCTCAGGTAGCGCTTGTATTGTTTGTCTACCACCCACACACGCCTTCCCGTCTTCCTTAGCGAACAGGCCACGATTGCCAATAGTACCAACTGATTTTACATTATTGTTGTCCGACCTAGATTGTGCACGTGAGGAGACGTCGTAATCTAAGTTGATATCAACGTTATTGTAAATTGCACCTGTGCCATTGTCTGCATTGATGACGTCATCGTCGTTATTCGTCAATTTGTTTATGTTGTGTAGTGCATCGTATTTTCCACTTTCGCTTTCTTTATCAACAGCAACATCATTGGGATTGTTGTCAACATATAGCTGTGGGACACTCTACTCAGGCTTTTCTTAGAAAGCATCTACGTCGTCTACTGTGTTACCAATATAGAGGTCGTTCTTATTTCTGTCAGCTGGTGCATTTTTGTAATTCAATCTATCTCAGAACGCCGTCCCTGTGACATCGTTTACTGCTACCGACTCTTTGTCTTAAATGGAACATTGATTCCCTTTGACGCGTTTGAAAGTAAGCTATGTATGCTGGACAGTTATTGGCGAAGCAGATTCGATAGTTGTCTCAACTGTTTCGACAGGCGGATCTGTTAAAATGATACTATTGTCAATTACGTTGTATCACCATGCATGCATATAAAATTGCTTTTGTAAGTAGTCAGATATTTATTTGAACAAATGGTAGACTCGAGTTTTGAATAATAATAATAA
>BSQZ01000034.1:4602500-4835000 GCA_033239005.1 Lamellibrachia satsuma | reverse complement strand
CTGAAGTGTTCAAACTGGTGCAAGGGCTTAAAGATAAACATGATCAATTAGAATCAAAGGTACACCAATTTACCTTTAAAAACGTATGAAATACAGTAATTAGATGAACACACTTAGAGAAAAGGAGTCAAAGTGCTCACATTTGGTCATGAGAAATCTGGATGAAATAGTTGAGGAAGGTCGATGGGAAAATAACACGACTCTAGTGGAACATTTGATTCATAATGTGCTGGATCAGACATAAGTTGACGTAATATCAGCAGCTAGAATCCCAGATGATATGAACATAATGATGGTTGTTGCACTCAGCAACTGCATCTTGGGGGGGATTGCTAAGGGTAGCATATAACCTGCGGGAAAAAGAGGAACGGAACCATATGAGCAGGAGCAAAGGAGCAGCAGAAAAGTGGAAGGATCACTGAAGGGGAAGAAGTCTACTAAACAAGCTGGACGAGATGCAGTGTAAGTGAAGGGAACCCAGCGCACCAGAACGTGTTTGACAGAGATGGAAGAAAGGGTTGATGTTGTCTGATGTGTATGCGATCTACCATCACATTTATCCTTTGTGGTGAATATACAGCCACAATATGGTGTAGCATTTCTTAGGAATACAAGGTCCCTATTAGTAGGGGTATGCTACCACAGCACGTCTACAGAACTTGAAATTGAACTAGCACTGTGTGAATACTATGTACTGCATCTACATCATTCGACAGAGTAGTAATAGTAAGTTATATTAATTATAGCGCTATTGAGCGCTATTGAGCCAATCTCGCAAGAGTTTTCGGACGGTCGGCGTCAGCATGAAAGAAACACAAATAAAGACTCCCTGGCAAGTGTTGCACACAATGAACGGGTACAACAAGAAATGTAGAACGTCGATCATTGCTAAGTAACGGAACAGCCACGTGAAGCCCATCAGTGACGTCAACCTTATGTAAATGACGAACATCCTGCGTTGTTGTTTCGGTGGTCGCGCTCTGCTGGCCGTTGACATGGCACGTCTTAGAGCAACGACGGTGCGAACAAACAACATAGTATTGGCTGTGATCACTACGGCTAGAGGAGTTGCAAAGTAATATTCTATGGCTCGGGGACCAGAAATCCAACACATCATCTTGTTTCCATAGCTGAAAGGTAGCTTCGTGCCGAAGTCGATGCCCAGACAGACGGCGACAAAGACAGCCGGTAGTCCCCAGGCGTATACGGCAAAATAACGAAGACGAGATGTATCGCGAACACCGTTAGATTGCTTCAGATCAGTAAATGCGCACGACATATCGTAGGCAAGTACATTCATCCAGAGAAAGGCAACTAGCCAAGTGTAGTGTTGGACGACGGCGACGGCGACGCAAACCTCACGATACGACATGAAAGTTCTGCTCATCTGGAAAGATAGCTGAGCAAAGAACAACGCTCCGCATAGATTCATTATGCATTTCCCTGCTCGAGTGCGAATCTCTTTGAACATGCAGTAGGTGATCATCGTACCTACGAGACACGCCATTGACAAAGTGTTTCCGATCAAAGTAAGTATATTCTGGACAGTAGAATCAGCTGTTTTGCTGTCGTGATTGTAACCAAGAATCATGGTCAGATTAGAAATTATTGACACACACAATACGATCGCATTCGATTCCAGTCTCAGAACATTTCTCTCGCGGATGTGCACTTCTTGCGATGTCCCATTGTACACCATGAATGACTCACCCATATCGATGTATTCGTTCGCCTGAAACGTGACCGTATCACAACTGAAAATATCTGGTTCACAAACCAGGGCTGCCTGACTATTGATCCATGTGTCATTGTAACGCCACGACATAATAACAGGTGTTTCAGTAAACTCGTATATTTGTGCCGTACTCACAACCAGAAATTTAGACGGAATTTTATCTGGAACCGCTTTGCTACCCAAGAAGACTAAATCGTGCCGAATCTTTGGCGATCCCTGTAAACAGACACCCGATGAATCGCTAGCGTCTTGATTGAACACAAATATGTCGATTTGCTTTGGATTATAGAAGAACTCGGTTCGTCTAGCAAACAACTGTACTTTAGACACGACATCAGCGAAACGTGTGGACAGTGTTTCTTGAATCCAACATGTTGATATGTTGGAAATTAACTGATTCCAATTGTTCCACACTTTAAATATATCGCATGTTTGTTGTCTTGTTAAATTTCCAACAACATCAACACCAATGTCTTTGATAGTATGTTCGAGATCAAAGTGTTCCAACTCTTTATTTTCGGTCGATATGACGATATATACTCTACTGTCACGTTTCCCTGACAACATCTGAGGCACAGTCATATTCAGTCTCGCGCAACGTTTGTTTCTCAGCCTCACGTGACCATGAGGACACGATGGTTTGACGCATAATTCAGTCTTGTGGTCGTACAAGCTTTCGCCAGCGCACGGAGTAAATGTGTCAATCAACTGAATGGGCATGATAATCCGAATGAAGGATACCAATGTTTTTGTTTTTGGTATCACCGCGATAGTATAGTGCACGCTCAATGGGTCTGAGACGCCGTTACACATGGCGCAGTGTGGATTGTTGTAAAATGTATGTGAAGGCGTGTGATAAATGAGCGCCATATATTTTTGACAAGTCGATCTTAAGTAATCCAAATCAAACTGTGGATCAGTTACATCAGCGTTGCAGACGTGTGCTGGGTGAGATGTCTTCGAACAGGTGTGGCGGAAATAGATGTCCTCAAAGTTCTTCACATTTGAGAAATTGAACTTAATTTCGCAGTTGGAAATGTTTTGGTCGTATCTAGTATCTCGGTCGGACAGCTGCCAATAGTAGGATCCAGTTGTGTTCGAGCAGTTAAAGGTCACACCCGCCGTCGTCATATCAGTGATATTCTCGCCAGGATTATTGCAAATTGCGCAATACTGGTTGCGGTAGATGACGTCCCGAAATATAACCGGAATGTCTGTGGTATGAAAGTTGTTCATCACGGATGGTCGTTTGCAGAGATCAATTATTATAGTACCAGCGGCTGTCATATTCCGGCAAGACGACACAACCATTAATTCTACTTTCCCGAGCCATTTATGTTTTAGGTGAATATAGACACATTTGGCAGTTGGTGACATTCGAAGTCGTAAAATGTCTCCGTAATTGTTGCGCGTTATTTCTGGACCAGACAAACAGGATGCTTCGTAGTCGATACAGCAATCTCCGAAATGGACGCAGGCTCTGTCACAGAAGCATTTGCCTGAATTCGAGCGCAAGGGATTATCACACATGTGTGCGCAAGACGTGTTGAGTCGTCTGTCGTAGAACATGCCTTCGAGTTCGTTTACTGTTAGATGTTTATATGTGGTTCTTTCAGTAGATGTTGTCGGGTTGTAATTACTGTACGTGTCCTCTGTTTCAGTCAATGCAGTAGTCGTGATGCTTGGAATATTTGCTTTGTTGCGTACATTTTCACCAGTTGTGTTCGCCACCTTTCCAGTATTGACTGAATGGGGTGTTGTGTTGTGCAGAGACTCTGTCACTGACGCCCTTGTGTCCGTGTCTGTAATCGCATCCTTGATAGTATTGACTGACGGGTACATTACGTTGTGGAGAGACTCTGCCATTGATGCTGTGTCGTCAATGTCTCTAGTCGCACCATTGCCAGTATTGTCTGTCGGAGGCATTATGTTGTGGATTGACTCTGTCATTGAAGTCCTGGTGTCCGTGTCCGTGTATGTAATCGCATCCTTGATAGTATTGACTGATGGGTACATTGTGTTTTGGAGAGACTCTGTTATTGATTCCCTGCCGTCAGTGTCTGTAGTCGCACCATTGCCAGTCTTGTCTGTCTGAGGCGTTGTGTTGTGGATTGACTCTGTCATTGAAGCTGTGTCGTTCGTGTCTGTTTTCACATCTTTGCCAGTTTCTTCTGAATCAGGCGTTGTGCTGTCAATTGGCTCTGATACTGATGCGCTGTCGTCCGTGTCAGTAGCAGCACCCTTTCCATTATTGTCTATCTGAGGCGTTGTGTTGTGGACTGACTCTGTCACTGATGCTCTGTCATCCGCGTCTGTTTTCACATCCTTGTCAGTATCTTCTGAATGAGGCGTTGTATTGTCGAGTGGCTCTTTCACAGATGCTCTGATGTCCGTTTCTGGAAAGAGTAAGCGGTGACGAAATACAAATTATGTGCTCCAACATAACAGCTGTTGTGACGTTCAGTAGAAGAATACTTACTATAAATTTATATTCAGGGTTCACTAAAATGGATATAAATGTTACTGCATCCAAGCACTCCAAATATCGAACAATAATATTAGTTAGCATAGTGATAAATCGTTTGAACTATGATTCATCATGGTTGACGTATTCTGTTTTCATTGAATTGTACCTGTACTTGTTCGTTTGTCCTTTTCTTGGCGTGCTCAGTTTGTTTAAAGGACTTATTTACCACTAAATCCAAATATGTATGTTAAGGTTGAATTATAAAAAATATACCCATAAGTAATCCAGTACTTAAAATATAAAACTGAATTATAGCATAGCAAAATAGACAACATACTCTGAATGATTCACCCCAAAATACAGATTGTAAATTAGACAGTCTGATTCACGACCCTAAACTTCCCAACTCTTTCAGCAGTGGTCGATGGCGGAGAATTGAGAACCCAAACCTCATCATTGTTAACAGCCGGATGGCAGGAAGATGCAACAAGACTGTGGTGGATCAAGTTCCACACTCCCAACATAGACACATTAGCCTACAAATGAACGCAGTGGTCAGCACTCAAAATGTATCATTCGGTCGACGGTTCAAACTCAAAAAGTCTAACTGGCACCATGATGCGAAACACCTAGATGCACACATTAAATGCATACAACCGACAGCAGAAACCCAGTTCGTGGATGCCGTACGAAGGACAACAAGGAAGAACATCCCTCGCGGATGTAGGAGAAACTACGTTCCTGGTCTGAATGTATAAGCAATACATACATAATTATGAATCAGACCCCTTTGCTGAGGATATCATCGAGACGGGAGAGGAGCTGATGAATACTATTTCAGAGGAGCGCCATAAAACATGGCAGACTCTCACTGAATCTATGGACTTGACACACAGTAGCAAAAAGGCGATAGGGAAATTTTGCAGCGATCCACGAAAGGCAAAGCAACTCTACAACAACTCTACAGCAACTCTACAATAACTCTACAACAGCTCTACAACAACTCTACAACAACTCTACAAAACTACAACTCTACAACAAGCCACGTCGCTCATCAACTGTTACTAAATGTTACACCAAGCAAACAGCCCTAAGTACGTCTTAATCAAATCAAATAAAATTAATTTTGACACCGCAAAAACCCTCCTACCACCCCTGGTAAACCCCTGCCAGCCTTGGTAGCACCCTCCTATCAGCCTTGGCAGTACCCTCATGCCAGCCTGTGTAACAACCTCCTGCTAGCAGTTGTAGAATCCTCCTATCTACGAGCACACCTATTGTTTATATGTGGGAATTGTAATCTACTTTCTAGAACTGTGCGTGCGTTATGTTAATCTGATGAAAACAGTATCAACAACATTTAACAAATAACAGCGATACGCATCCGTTGTGATGATTCTCAGACATCACACTGAACTTGTACTTACTGTACAGCGGTATGTGTGAACTAAGGTCTTGGGCAGCGCACACGGCTGTGGGTGAGCCAGGGCCTTGGACAGCGTACACGGCTGTGGGTGAGCCAGGGCATCGGGCGGCGCACGCGGCGGCGATCAACACATAGCGCAACAACATTTTATCTGGCAGCGTAGGCATGACGAACTGATGGCAAGCTATCCGCATGGCGATATAAAGTTTTCGGGGAAAAAAATATAAATGTCACTGAACGTCATAGATTGGACTTTTCTATTAATTATTGACATGTTGTTGAAATGTTACCTGGCATGTTATGAAATGACGTGGAAATTGTTTTTAGAGGAAGCTTCCAGAAATCGACAATTTATTTAGTGTTTTTAGCTGCATTGCATAACATTCGTATAAACAAATGCACACATCCTTCTGTATTACAAGAGTAAGGCTACTGACTAGCTTCCTTACAGCCCTTCCAAAAAAAGACGATTTAGTCGTTCATGAATCCTCGATTTTCGATTAAATTCATGTTGCGTTTAATTCTATGTCGATCCAAGACTTCTATGCTCGATGTCGTGACATGATAGTTAGTGCAAACATGACAGGAAGTGAGAATACTTCTGATTGGCTACCTTGCCCCTTCTCCCAGTTACTGGCCAATGAAAATCTTTGAATTACTATTTTGATAATGGCGTCGACAAAGTAGGGCGTGAATAGGAAGGACCGAAGGACGGTTAACGACGTGGCAGGGAAAGAACGAAATAACGAGAGAATTGGACGTCAGTCTAATTGACGCAGCGCCACTGCCAATTAGCTGGATCCGGCGAGCGAGCGTACCACGCGTATCTACGTACATACCTCGACATGATGAAACAGCAAATAAAACAAGAAACATCACGTATTTGTGTTTCTATTTCTTTGATATATATATATATATATATATATATATATATATATATATATATATATATATATATATATATATATATATATATATATATATATATATATATATATATATATATATATATATATATATATATTGTTACTGGTCGATATACAAATGTAAACAGTGATGTATATACAACATTTGGATTTCGATCGGTTAAATAAATCAATGATCGATCATGAAAATTTTACCAATTCCCAGGAACAATATAAGGCATGCGTTTCTGTATCAAGTTTGTCAAATAAATACAATGTTAAGCCTGGAAACGGTAATGTATGTACGCCAGGAAGAACATATGTTTCTGATGAGGGAATGTGTAGCATTCGTAATCCTGGAGGAGTGGTGTAGTGTCGTCGTCCTTACCTGGACAGGTGAAACATTATTTGGACGTATTTTATTTGAGCATTGCTGCGTTTGAGCATTACTGACTGAGACAAAATCACTTTGTAAATTGCAATTTACTAATGCCCGCAATTGAGTTTATATTGATGGCACGCAATTTTGCGAAACATTTGTTGGGTTGTGAAATTGACATTCAGGCTGAAAGGTCAGGTATTAATATCGAGAGGCCAGGCGAGATGGCCAACCACACTGTGCTGAAATCGCGTCAATGTCAGCAGAACAACGAAAGCTGATACATAATACGTCAGACGGCATCCGTCGAAGTGCCAACGCCGTACGATTATGCACGTTCTGCACAGCGATAACACCTGAACAAGACTAAACAACCTGGCGTCAAAAGTTAAACGTCTCCACATCTGCGCAAAAATGTTTCGTGCCGTTCCCGAGATGACGAGAAAATCATTCGCTAAGCTGAGGATCCAAAACGCCGCCGGACGCGTTACTGAACACGCGGATCACCGAACACTTCATCCGCCTGTTCAGCGACCCAGCCATGGAATAGCTTCCTGCATTCGCAAGAAGACAGTCACGAGTTGTAAACCCTATTACCGTCAACGAGGTCAAGCGATCGATCGGCAAACTGAACAGCGGCCGAACCAGCAGGCATGACGACCTACCGGCCGAACTCTTGAAGTGTACGGCTGGCCTGCTAGCACACACGATCGCCAGCATATTCGACGATGCAATGGAAAATAAACAAACCGCTCGACCTAAGCAAAGGTGTGCTCATACTGATACAGAAGCCGGGCAAACCGATAGGTCCACTAACGAGTGTGCGCCAAGTAACTCCGAAAGACACTCATCGTGTCACTCATCGTCCTGTAGAGGATCGCGGCGAAAGTTGTCGACTACCTGTCGCCGTCACAATCGGGATTCCGACGTGGGTGTAGCACGGCCAACGTAGTATTCGGATACCGTTGCAGTATGCTCCTAGACATACTGCAGACATTCTCCGTCGAGTCGGAACTGTGAATAATCCGCTTCCTTCTCGCGGCAACCTCACTCGAGCCGCCCCTCTGTCAACAGGCGATTATCCAGCGATCACGACTACGATTGGCACGCCGCATGGCGAGATCGAGCGCATCGCGCCTGCGTGCTTGGCGGAGTGGTCTTTGATGATCACCGCGACGAAATTGGCGGAGTGGTCGTTGACGATCAACGCGACGAAAACCGAACGTGCTAGCCGACATGCGGATCGCATCGGGGAAGAATGGAGAATGACACGCAAGCTAGGGTCGCTCCTTGGCGAAGACGAAGACGTTGCTCGCCGAAAGCATCTGACCAACGTCGCCTTCGACAAGCTGTGGACAGTGTGGTTAAGGCGATCACAGATGTGTCTACAGCTGTGGATACGGTTATGTGAGTCATTCGTCATGCCAGTGAAACAACATGGAAACATGGGGTCTGACGAAATCAGAGCTAGAACGTCTGGACGCGTACCTCCGTCATTACCTACGCCAGATTGTCAGCATCCATTGGCCACACCGTATATTGACCGAGCCACACTATATCACCGTTGCCAGAAACGTGCCTTAGTCTTTTGAAACGACATTGCCAACTCGATTATGTTACAATAACGGGAAACATTTCGTTTTCTGTAGGAGGACCATTATTCTATTTCTGCGTATTTTAAGGATTTTGTTTTCGAAAGAAATTTCATATTTCTTAACTTATTATCCAAATGACCGACATACCGTCACTCTGCTGTTCATATTCTCAGAATGTAAAATTATGCTAGTCGTTTTTTTACAGTTTTTGATGTCGTTTCAACTCAGCAACTCCGTGTGATGGTATTTTTTCACAAACTGTACAAATACGATATATTATGATAATATACAATTATATGCAATATATTGCCAAAAACACATATGATGTTATAATTTGTGTCACATTTAAAAAAAATTATTTACCAAACATTAATATTTTTTATTACAAAGTAGAGAACCATGGTGTAGGCAAGGAATACCACACATCCCGCAATTACAAGGGCCGATACTTTAATTTAAGTGTTCTTTGACGTACACAAGTCTACAAGATGGCCAGACGATCATGCGTTCTACATATGCTGAGCTAGGTATACCGTGCAAAACCGCAACATTGACTCAATCTGAACTTGCGTCGAGGTAACATGCTTCGGCTCAGGTGAAAGGAAAATTAATTCACCAATATCATACTGCCTAACATAATATTTGATAAGCTATTTGAAACGGTTTGGTCCTACTCAGGCCATGACACGTAGCATACCACCACAGAATCGGTGTCCGCACTAAGAATAATTCCAAGGTAGATGTCATCATAATGAACTGCGCACCATTAACCAGAACATATTGTGTATATATGCTTTATGTATGTCTGATACAAAGACTAGCTTAATGTTGTTACTGTATCAAATTTAAGCACTGTCGTATAGAAAGCTTTGCCATTGTTCAGGTATTGGTCGTTTCAAATAAACATTATCGGCCGTCCACTTTAGGTCACCGTCGAAGCCGTATGCTTCCCAGTTCCCATGTGTTATGGTGTGTATCAGTTAATAGAGACAAGACAGTACTCCAATATAAAACAGTCATTGCTTTATTTACGAGCACGCGACACACTACATCAGGAGACAGGCTTCAGCCCAGGCGTGTGCAAATGATCTGCTCGATCACAACTAAATTATCACACTTCCTCCCCTCTAAGAAAACAATATATTCAAAGTTCACAGCTGACAAAACAACCCATTCACTTTCAAAGTAATGTCCAAATGTTCTTATGAAAAATTCTTGGGGAATATGCTGCGAACTATATAATCGACTAAACGACTGATTATTCGGCAATAACGCCTTAACTAAAAACTAAGGAATTGGAGGGTAGACGCAAAGGTCATCCAGGGTTGGAATGGGGTACTGTTCGAGATGTGAGACTCTATTCACAGTCAACTTGTAGTCACCGCACACCCGTACCTTGCCATCCGCTTTGAGAACTGGAAGTATCTGAGTTGCCCAATCGGAGTACCTCACTGGTTCCATCACGTTTGTCTGCACCAACCGGTCCAACTCTTGCTCCACCTTTTTTCTCATGGCGTAGGGAACTGGTCTTACCTTGAAGAACTTGGGTGGTTTTCCCTCATCCACGTGAATCTTTGCGGCTTTTAGTGTGCCAAGTTCTTCCCTGAAGACTTTTGTGTGCTTCTGCAGAACTCTCATGCAGCATACTTTATGCCAATTGAGTTTAATGCGTTCCAACCACTGGAGACCAAATATTGCTGCTTTGTCTTTCCCTCTCGTTACTATCAACGGTAGATTTCTCACTTGTTGGTCTTCATACTTCACGGTTATCAGAATCTTCCCGACCAATTCAACCGTCTGGTTCTCAGGACATTTTCTTTCAGGACAATACCAGCTGGTTTCAGGGGCAGATGACTCAACTTCTTGCGATACAAGTTCTCCGGAAGCAATGACACGTCTGCTGCTGTGTCCAGCTGCATGTCAAAATTGGTGCCTTCAGTGCACACATGCACACTGATGACAGTGCTCTTCAATGCTCCTACAGTGTACGTGATGTATACTCCAAAGTGGTTATCATCCCCCTTGGGTGCTTCTTCGGTAACGGCACGAACTCGTGGCTTGCCTTTACATGCTATCGATCTAGCGATGTGGCCCCTTTTGCCACATCGGAAACATTGTTCTGATTTAAACTTACATGCCTGCGGGGCATGTTTCCCACAACAACGGCAACATTGTTGTCCTGATGCCTGTTGTTGCTGCTTCCTCGTCATGACCCTATGTTTAGGGTACCTTCCCTCACCTGATTTTGCGGCGAATCTCACTCGATTTACACTTTCAAGGGATACAAAGCCGCCTGTGGCGCTCCCTGGCGAATGAAACCGCCTAGCATTTTCTTTCACCATATTCATGTTAACGGCTAGTTCCACAGCCTTCTCAAATGTCAAGCCTGTCGTGTTGCTCAATTTATCTTGAACGCTTGCATACTTCTGATTCAACCCTGTTACAAACCTGTCCCTCAACAATCTGTTCAAATCTGGGAAATTTGCATGAACAGTGAGTGTCTTTATGGCCAAGCTATAGTGCGTTACACTCTCGTCTTCAGCTTGGACTCGTGTCCAAAACTTAAAAGACTCTGCCATCTCATTTGAGACTGGCTCATAGTGGTCTTTAATTTTTTTCAAAAGTTCTGCGAGTCTTTTATCTGCAGGTTTGTCCGGGCTGAATAAGACTTTGAACATTTCTTTTCCTACCTCACTCAGAAATATGGCTTTGCGCCTCTCTGCGTTTTCGTCATTTGCCGCTATGTTATTAGCGACAAAGTACAGTTTAAGCCGTTCCTCGTAAGAAGTCACAGTCTCTGTTTTCGGGTCAAACTTCCCCAAAGTGCCTATGAGGCCTGCCATCTTGTTTTCGCGCGAAGTCGATTTACTTTCGAACACCAAATCGTCTGCGGCCACTCTCAACGTAACGTTTATCACTTACTTAAGCGCCTCAAATCTGTGTCGAGTATATTCAAACATCGTTTCAATCCTCGTCGCCAGAATGTTATGGTGTGTATCAGTTAACAGAGATAAGACAGTACTCCAATATAAACAGTCATTGCTTTATTTACGAGCACGCGACACACTACATCAGGTGACAGGCTTCAGCGTATGCAAATGATCTGCTCGATCACAACTAAATTATCACACCATGATCGGATTCAAAGAAATTTCACGAGCCGCCGCCCTTGAAACTATTTATCGTATAGCACGCTACACAACAAAAATCAAAGTTTGTCGATATTGTGTTGTTGCTCCGTCTGAACAGAAGTATGCCCCGGTAACCTCATGATGCACCGATTTAATGTATTCAAATACATTTCTTTCTGCACCATTCTTCTCTTTAACAGTCTGTGCCCACTGGCCATTATGTCGATCACCAACTTAACTTTCCCAGCTTCTACTCTTGCATGCCATCGAGCTCCCTCCTTTTCCATGAGAAGTTCTCAAACGTCAGCCTCATTTTTTTAAATTATGTTATATGCGCATATGAGGTAACCCTAATAACGGATCACTGTAGATTGTATATCAGGAAGTACTCGTTCTCACCAAGAACAATAAATTAATGGAACAAATTATACACATATTGTGTAACTGATAACAGCGTGAATATGTTTAAAAACAAGGTTGACATATATCTCAGGAGGGCGGATTACTCATAAATAAAACAATTTTGAATTTCGATAACCCATTGGCTTCCGTGTCCACTTGTCATCTGGGCCTTTGCCTTGGATGGCAATCTTGTTCAATCTGGTTAAATATGCCTCTTGCAATCTGACAGAGGCCCACTTGCTACACATGCAACAAAACCAAATACGCGAACATTAAAATGTCAGGTCAATTTCACAAGCGTCGATATACGTGTGTATTACGAGCTCCGAAACAATTTTTTATTTTGCCCGGTTCTACATAGGCGATCGAAAGATGATTGACCTGTGCGCAGAGGAATAACTGAACCTTCACTTCAGTGAAGGAACTAGCAGATTTTACCGCCAAACACGTGAACAATTTGTATTTATTTCGGACGCTGTGCTACTTGCTGGAAATATCGCCCATCTGCACAGTACAGCGCGGGAAAATCTATCCTCCCTGACACAAAGTCATTGATTCACCTCGACGCACTGCCGAGGAACAATAGCCACTGAAGTGGTATTAACTCAAGGGTGTTAACTAAAACGCCATTGTTTGTGGCTGAGTGTGTGACACCCTCAGGGTGACACAACCAAACAGTGATGCCTAAGACTAAACAGCAAAAGAGTGGGACCAGTGTAGGTGGCGCAACCACGGCCCCTACTGACGACACGCGCTTTGAAACAAACATCGACGGGAACGATAATACGATTCATGATGCGCTCGTCGAGAAGCTACTAAAAGTGCAACAAAACGCGTACCAGGCATGTTTGCAAAGCGCGGTCGCCGAGATAAACCGGTGGGTGGACTGTTTCATGCGCGAGACAACCACGACACTGACAGAACTCCGGATCAGCCTTCAGTGCACACAGACACAAGTATATGAACTGAAAGTAAATCAGTCCAAGGAAAACATCGACGACCTGTCAATAAAGATGCTCGATTTCGAAAACACGAAATCGAGCATCTTTACATCATGACTTGCTCTACCATCGCTATAACTCTGTTATTCCTTTTACGCAGACCCGATTTGAGTGGAGGGGTTCGCACTTATTGTAATAAATATGTGTTATTATCAATTCGGGTTTGCGAGTGGGCGAAGAATTCCTAATGTTTGTCAAGAAATATTTTTATTTCAATTGCACACAATTGTGAATATAATTTCATGTTGAAATTGTACTGGAAACACAATAGTGTTCGACTTTTTATGTAACCATTTTACATATGTCGTGTGTACAAATGTGCAATAAGTCGCAAAGAACAATGGCATTACCCAGCCTATCAATATGTTATACCACTTCCCCAACCGTCCATTTTGAATACATAATCGGGTTGTGGTAGCGGCGATTTGGTGAGTGGCGCCATTGTTATGGAATGTGATGGAGGGTAGAATGTAGAAGGAGGAATATCTAAAGTTCTAAATAACATATAATTTTTTTTGTCTACAAACAAAACACTGACATGTTGTTTGTAAAACGCATTTCCTGTAACAATAAAAAATGCACCGTTATCATATCCCAGCGAAGTTTCATATACAATGTGCTTGTTATTATGTTAATTATTAAAACAGGAAGACAGTTCCCACAATAGCACGGACTGATGATTTGAGTGGAAGGGTTCGGACTCATTCTTCATAATTTGTTTTTAATAAATACCTATCGATGTGTTAGCCCTGGTGATAATGTCATGAATTGGTTCAGCTAATGCATGTTGCATGTTTCCTCACAATTCAGGTTTGGTGTTCAATGAAGCGGCTCAGGTTTGTGATTGGCCGTAGAACATTGCGCTAACTTGCGGAAGAAAGCTGTGTCAGTTGATACCTACGCAGTTCAACCATCGCACACGGAACATATTTCGCCATTACGTTGAGCGTTTTGATGTGCACAAAAAAGCCAGAGAATAGAGAGAGAATAAACAAACTGACGCCATGCCTCGCGGAACCAGCCTCATATCACCATACTCGTTAACCATCCACCATTAATCCGACGTTGCAGATTAACTAGTTTGTCTGGTTGCATGTGATTTGGAGTTTTGACTTAATTTAGTTAAAAACATCTGCGAGATTATGCAACATGTATAGAACGTTTCAACAAGAAATGTGATCGAACGCCAAATGATATCTCGCCGTAACAAAAATACGAACCAAAATCTTAAATAACTCTATGACAGTTACTGGTGCAAAGATTTGGAACATTCTCAGACTAGCACTACGACATTGTAACTCCATATATACTTTTTTAATTATGTTATCTGAACAATATATTTGACCAATCAACAGTCAATCGCGATACCACGAACATTTTAACTGGACTATTTTAGTTAACTTATTGATACTGTGTATTTCAACCATATATGTTCTAATTCACTAAGATATACGTGTTGCGTAACTGATTTGAAGAATTGTGTAATCTAACTTTACTTCATTTTAAACTATACTTTCATTTATTATTTAGTCTTAATCAGTACAGTATTTACGTATACTTATGAGACATGTGCAAAATGCGTCACCTGATATCCGCTTGAACGACATTTGATGCGGCATTGACGTCACTCGACACTGCGTCTAAATGGTATAAACGTCGAGTGACGTGATAAAGATAAACACGAACAATTGTTAGCATTTCATTGACTTTTAATACGATAAGCAATTATGTACAACAACGCAATGTCGAGCATTTATATTCATTACAAATCCAATGTGTATGTCATTACCAGAACACGGCGAAAACAACCGGCTTATTTCGACATCAAGCTACATCCCGCACTGCCCGACCAGGCATTGGTTGAGTTGCAGCTATACGTAATTAGACAATCATGTCACGTGGCTTGTGAGTGTCTATGCAAGTAAAACCCATGTCATTGTACACCAATGCGCTACCTCGTGCAAACCTAGCTTACAACATAGCTAATGAATGCCGAACCACGCCAATCGTGGCCCCGCCGTGAGGTACGTGTGCCTGAATGACAAACTCTACCTCGTTAGCATCGAAGACTTCACCCTAAAGCATATTTTCGATGTACTTTACATTACGTCTGCTAACAAAAACCCGAGTAACTGTTTTTTTTTTTGTGGAATTATATTAATTATGTATTATTTCGTTATAGGTGCCGTGCAATATAATATTACATCATTTTGACTAACCACATATCACCACAATTTCAGTATACATTAATACAGTAAAACGCGCTAAGCATTTACGTTAGCCGTTAGCTTTTAAACGTGTGCAATTACTAAGCGACGTTTGACGAACACGAGTAAACTAAGATTGATCACGATTGCCACCCAGACGGCAAGTGGCCTAGGAACTCATCGACTTATCGATGTTCCAGTCGTTGTTTGTCCGACGCATGTCAATTTAATATGTCAATTGAATGAAGTGATAATAAGAATACTTATATACAAAGGCATACTATGTTCTGCAAAGCACAACAACATCGTAAGGTATTAAAACTTATCAAGAAACGGCATTATTTCAGCTACTGCCCAGCCAGCGTGTCTCTGCTGACAGCTTTACATTCACACAACGGCGAATAGTAATGAATGCTAAGATAATAAAACTACTGTCGTACCTTTCTACCACCACCACCACCACCAACAACAACAACAACAACAACAACAACAACAACAACAACAACAACAACAACAACAACAACAACAATAAATGACGACGGCGACAAAAACAACAACAACAAAAACGACAACAGAGAAGTGAGAAGCGAGAACATCGACAACAATAACAACAACGCCAGAAGAAAAAACATTTAATGTGACTATCTATATAGTAACCAGATACGCCAATACCAACATCACGTAGTTATAATAATATATTTTCAAAAAACCAAAGCACGCAGAAGCACCATGGAGTGAAAGTGATAGAATGTTCCAAAGTGTGGGGCCGATTGTTCCAAATCCACGTCTACCGGTGCACGTGGACATTGGTGGGACAGTTAGCATCACTAAACCGCAGAGCTGGGCGGCTGACAATCCTTGCACAAGAGGCAAGCTAACCAAAGAGGACGTCCTTTTGAATTTGTCCATCTTCTATGCGGCAGACATGGTCAAGTCAACGAAGACGTCGCTGACTTAGCACGGCGAACATGCTCCTGTACAGTGATGCCAAGTATGCCTCGGAAGCAACGGAAATATAAACTGTTGAGGCGTTTTTCGTGCTTCGCATGTGTTGTCCACGCTTCTCTACCTTGGACGAGGGTGCTTAGGACACAAGCCTGGTATATTGGTGTTCTCAGAGAGCCTGCTGTTCTCCCATACCCTCTTGGATATCATTGGCATGACAGATGACTTATTTCTGGACGCCTGGGCAAGTTGGTCTATGCGCCTATGGAGACCCTATTTCAGTGGGCGATATAAGTGCTGCATCATCAGCGAAGAGTATATCCCTAATCAGGATCTGTCGTGGTTTGGTTTTCGCACGAAAACTGGCCAGGCTAAACAACTTGTCGTCAATCATCATCAAATGTAAGCACACACCTTCTGAAGATGAGCCGAAGGCATAGGAAAGCAGCTCGGAGAAGAATACCTCAAACCAGTTTTCAGGGATGCAATCCTGCTTCACACCATTGCTAATCGGGAAGGCATTCGACGATGATGCATCGTAGTGCTTTGTGCCATGCATGCGTTCCTGGAATAAGGTAATCATTATCAGACATCCAATCGTCTCGATGAGTGTGAAGAGCCCTTTTATGCATACTAGGTCAAAGGTATTTGTTGGGTCGACACATCGTGGTCTCCTGTGTTCCTTACATTTCGCTTGCAACTGTCGCAGCGAGAATAACAAGTCGATGGTGGAACTCCCTTCTCTGTAGCCGCATTGTGATTCCAGGTAGACACGCATAGCCAATTTCTACAGTCTATTGACCAAAAACAAGGCAGAAGTTGTCCCCACTATGCTGAGCAAGGAGATTCCGCTGTAGTTATTGTTGCCACTGCGATCTCCTTTATTCTTGTAAATGATGACAATGTTGGCGTCACGCATGTCTTGGGGCACCGCGCCCCCTCCCCAACACAGGCAAGCTTATAAAAATGTTCTTCAGAGCACGCTTCCCATTCTTGATCACCTCAGGTGGTATGCCATTGCGACCAGGTGCCTTGCCACATGCTGGAGAGTCAATGGGCCCACTGAGCTCTTCCACAGTTGGTTGGCTGTTGAATGTCAACCCCGGACACCACCGGGGACAGTATATGTGACAACAGTTTCTGTGGAGTAAAGCTCAACATATTGCTTGACTCATATCTCCATTTATTTGTTGTGATCGGTGAGAATCTCGCCAACATGATGCCGCGTGGGTACCAAAGAGAGCTGCCAAGTTCCTGACATAGACAAGAGGCTTGATAGGAACACAACCAACCACAAGAATGTCCGTATATAGTTATGATTCGAGAGTGGTGCTTATTATGTAATATTATTATGTGAATAAGTGCTGATATACCAAACATGCAAAATAAGCACACAATAGGTAAATAATATGCTATGATATTACAGACGGGCGTCGGGCGGAGTGACCTGTCGATGAATTTGACATATCGGATGTGTTCCTGCCTTGTTTGGCATTGCGCCAGTCTATCCAGAGTCCTCGGACTGTCGGCGTCAGCGAGAAAGATACACAAATAAAGACTCCCTGGCAAGTGTTGCACAAAATGAACGGGTACCACAATAAATGTAGAACGTCGACCATTGCCAAGTAACCGAACAGCCACATGAATCCCATCAGTGACGTCAACAGTATGTAAATGGTGAACGTCCTGCGTTGTTGTTTTATTGGTTGCGCTGTGCTGGTCGTTGGCATAGCACGTCTGAGAGCAACGACGGTGCGAACAAACAAAACTGCATTCGCTGTGATCACTACGGCTAGAGGAGTAACAAAGTAATACGTAATGGCGTGGTCGCCTGCGATCCAACATACTGTCTTGCTGCCGTAGCTGAACGATAATTTCGTGCCGAAGGCGAGCACTAGACAAACACCTACAAAGATTCCCGGCAGGCCCCAAGCGTAGACGGCAAAGCCACGAAGATGGGTAATATCGTGGACCCTGTTAGATGGCTTCAGATCAGCAAAAGATCGCGATATGTCGAAGGCAAGTACGTTTATCCAGAGGAAGGCGACTAGCCAAGTGTAGTGCTGGAATACGGCGACAGCGGCGCATGCAACCCCATACGACAAAAACATTTCGCTAACTTGGAAAGACAGCTGGGCAAAGAACAACGCAGTGCATAGATTCATGACACATTTCCCAGCTCTAGTACGAAGCTCTTCGAACATGCAGTATGTGGTCATCGTGAATGCGAGACACGCCATTGATAAAATGTTCCCGATCAGCGTCAGCGCACTCTTAACAGAAATGTCAGTTTTATTGATACATATAATTCCGGTCAGATTAGAAAGCAGAGAAGCACACAATACGATTGCATTAGAATCCACCCGTATAACATTTCTCTTGCGAATTTTCACTTCTTGCGATGTCCCACCGTACAACACTAGTAATTCGCCCATGTCAATGAATTCATCCGCCCGAAACGTGACAGTATCACAACTGAAGACATCTGGTTCACAAATCAGCGCAGTAGGACTATCGAACCATCCGTCGTTGGTTAAATTTTTGAGCCGCCAAGATATATCAACAGGCGTTTCAGCAACAGCGTACAGCCGTGCCGTACTTATCACGTGAAACTTAGAAACAAAGGTGTTTGGAAAGATTTCGTCATTCAAGAAGACTAAATCGTGCCGAATCTTTGGTGATCCCTGTAAACAAATGCCCGATGTATCATTAGCGTCGTGGTTGAAAAGAAATATGTTAATTTGCATTGAACGATAGAAGGACAATGCACTATCACTAACCATTACATTTTCAACAGATAATTCTATTCTGGATACGATATCAGCGAAATTTCTTGACAAAGTTTCTTGAATCCAACATGTTGATGTGGTGTTGGAATTGACATCATCCCAATTGTTCCACATTTTTAAGATGTTGCAAGTTTTTGTTCTAGTTGAATTTACAACGATATCGACACCAGTGTCTTTGATAATACGTTGTAGATCAGCTTTTTCAATATCTTTACTTCCTGTCGATATAACGAGATATATTCTAACGTCACGTTTTCCTGACAACATTTGTGGCACAGTCACATTCAGTCTCGCGCAGCTTTTGTCTCGTAAACCTACGTGACCCGGAGGACACGTTAGTGTGACGCACGCCGGAGGGCACGCTGGGGGACAGGTTAGTGTGACGCACGTTCCGGTGTTATGATCGTATAAGCGGTCACCGGCGCACGCAGCGAATGTGTCAAACCACCGATCTGACATGACAGTCCGTGCAGTGGTTTGAATTGGTTCATTCGTATCAAAGCCAGAACATCCCGTAATGTCATATGGGTCTGAGTGACCGTTGCACATGGCACAGTGCGGATTGTAGTACTCTGTGCCTGACGGCTCGTGGCGAATATACGCCCGGTATTTCTGACAAGTTGATCGTAAGTAATTAAAGTCAAACTGTGGATCAGCAACGTCGGCGTTACATAATATCTTTGGGCAATTTTGTTTCAGGCAGGTGTAGCGGTAATCTAGTTCGTGAAAATTTTCCACATTCGAGAAATTGAACTTAACTTTGCAGTTGTAATTGGCTAGGTATAACTTAGGGTGTCGGTCGTAGTATTGCCAGAGATCGGACGCGTTGCTTGTTTTGTTCCCGCAGATAAAATCCTCAGTTGCAGTAATGATTTCAGTGAAATTTTCGCTAGGATTATTGCAAATCGCACAATATATGTTGCGGTAGATAATATCTCGAAACACAACCGGAATTGTTGTGCTATGAATTTTGTTTATTATTTTTTCGCAGAGGTCAACTGTAAAATAATAATCAGAGGTTGTAATTAGCTTTTCCCCGCAAGACGTCACAACCATTAACGTATTTGAGTAATTTGTTTCGTGTGGAATGTAGAAGCATTTAGCAGTTGGTGACATTCGAAGTCGTAATATGTCGCCGTAATTGTTGCGCGTTACCTTTGGACCAGACAAACACTTTTCTTCGTAATCGAGACAGCAGTCTCCAACTTGAACGCAGGCCGTGTCACAGTAGCACATACTTCCCAACATCATCTGGTGTTGGCCACATTTGTCTTCGCATGACGTTTTGCATATTTGGTCGTAGAACATGGCTTCAAGTTCCTTTAAAATTAGCTGTTTGTGTGTGACATTTAAATATGATGTTGTCCAGGTGTCGTTGCTTTTCTTTGTCTTGTTGTAGTCACCGGATGACTGCTGCGTGATGATATATGGCGTGCTCGCTGGGTAACGTACGTTTGTTCTCTCATCTTTGCCAATGTTGACTGACTGGGGCGTTACTGTGTAGAGAGAATATCTCGCCAATGCTGCGTTGTCCGTGATTGTACTCGCATCTTTATCAGTACTAACTGACTCAGGTATTGTGCTGTGTACATATTCTGTCAATGGTGCTCCGTTGTCAATGTTTAATGTCGCATCCTTCCCAGTATTGACTGAAGGAGGCGTTGTGTTGTGGAGAAACTCTATCACTGACGCTCTGTTGTCTCTTTCTGTACTGGCATCCTTGACAGTACTGACTGGCTGAGGCGTTGTATTGTGAACATACTCTGATAATAATTCTCTGTTGTCCGTGTTTGTAGTCGCATCGTTACCAGTGTTGACTGACTGAGGTGTTTTGTTGAGGACAGTCTCCGTCACGGACGTCTCGGTGTCCGTATCTGTAAACAGTAGGGAAGACCGATGCTAGTTGTTACAAATTTCATTTAAATAATTTTTTTTGTGAAAGGTTTGTTAGATACATTATTTGTGTCAACATATATATCAAATTAATTAGTCGTGTTAATAAAATGCCAGTGATATTCCAATTTGTAGTTAGGTAGATATGTGAAGTTTCTCAGGCGCGATCGACTGTAACAAATAGCCCCGTAAAAAAGCACGTTGCTACAACAACAAACGAGTGGATCACAATACATTTGTCACTTGTTTATGTTACTCTTATTACAGTAATTGGATTATACACAATACATTTGTCACTTGTTTATGTTACTCTTATTACAGTAATTGGATTATACACAATACATTTGTCACTTGTTTATGTTACTCTTATTACAGTAATTGGATTATACACAATACATTTGTCACTTGTTTATGTTACTCTTATTACAGTAATTGGATTATACACAATTATGTACTTTATACACAATATAGGTATTCACAGCTTCATACATTATACACAGTTATGTACTTTATACATAATGTGCATAACAATGTTGATTTTCACAGCTCCATAAATTTGTAGTTACCAAAAAGGACCCATTCCCCATATTCTTACATAACAAACAATTGTGAATTGAATATAAATTATTGAATGGAGAAATTAAGTCCGGAATGGCAACGTATCTGTAATGCGATTCTACTTGACTGAATGCTACATACACGAGCGCATTCGTGCACACACGCACGAACATCTCATTTAAATGAATCGTGCAATATTTATTAATTGTTCAAGTCAGGCTTTGCCATTAAGATCTAACAACATTTAACAATATCGCCATCCATGGCAAAATACCCAGATGGCACGTGGAAAAGGAAGCCGTTGGCTTATTGAAAGTCGAACAGAGCTATTTGTCAATAGTTGACAATCTTGTTTTTAAACATATTCACGATGCCAACATTTACAGTGCTGGTTATAAAACAGTATCCTAGGCCTTCACACGTCGTGACTAAATAAGTTTACTTCTTTCAGTCATTGTCAGCACACAACTCGCTAGCTGATACATCGGTGTGAGCCGCCTAACCGACGTTACAGTTGTAACAACTTGCCCCAAACCCAATTTTTGCATTTGAACGCATATCGTAAATATCAGGCATACACCATTATACTAAATAGCATATATGGCTGAGTGAGACGATATTATGTGGGCATACCCAAACACGTTTTAGGTGGCTAAAATGTCATCTTTGTCCACAACTCGTTAATGTCGTCTTCCTCTCTCCTGATTTTTGGACAGTATACCAAATACAGCCAAATACACTTGACGGCGACTCAATATGCGCGGTATGTTTTCGTAAAACATGGCACACATATGGTTTGTCATGTCTTAACCTTTGTTTTAACCGCAAATTATTTCAAATCCCTTGCTCCAGGTCAACATTTAAATTAGCCATAATTTTCTCTTGGCAGGAGATGTTCGTATCAATCCTGGGTCTGCCATCAGTCGCAACATGGGGTTTACTTCCACAAACGTCCGGTCGGTTCGGGGTAAGACGTCATCACTTATTATTTTCGAAAAAGATAGACATTCTTGCCAATACTGAAACGTATTGTCATTTTGACAATATTACGTCTAAGTAGTGATATCAGAAATATGCACTTTGTTTCTCGGGACTAATATGGCCCATTACGCGGCGTGACCATTTATTTAATACGGCTTCTCCTTAAAAAATCATAAAATAAAGAAATGTATTTGAACTTGAATTCTAAGCGATATGCCCAACGTTAGCTTAGATTAGTTATTACCTTATAAAACTGGATCTCAACTAAGCACAATTCACGATGTAAACTGAAGGAAAAATTATAATGATTGTGCATGATACAATAATTAGGGTAAATATGGACACTAGGATGAATCAGACGGTCTGATCATCACATATATGGGACAATCCCCTCCATTAGTCATGTGTATGATGTCCTGCTTAGTAGCATCCTCTAGGCAGCACTAGTGTCACCCTCAGCCTTAGTCGCATTTTCCTACCAACCCTCATGACACCCTCCTACTAGCCCTAGTAACAAACTTCTACCAGTCCCAGTAACAAACCCCTACCAGACATAGTAAAACCCTCCTACCATACCTAGTAACACCCTCCTTCCAGCACCAGTCGCATCATCCTACCAGCCCTAGTATCACACTGCTACTAGCCACAATAACACCCTATTACCAGCCCTAGTAACACCCTACTACTAGCCCTAGTACTATTATCCTACCATACCTAGTAGCACTCTCATACCAACCTTTATAATACATCACCTGGAGTTGGTGGAATTCCTCCAAAACTAATAATGGATACAGTAGAACAAATTAGAATACCACTTACAATGGAGTTCAATTTGTCGTTAAAAGAGAGAGTGGTTCCTTTGCAATGGAAATAAGCAAACATTATACAATTATTTAAAAATGTTTCTACAAGTCAGTCAGAGAAGCACAGACCAGTGAGTTTAACATCAGTGCTTTGCAAATAATTAGAAAGGTGGACTTTCTTTTTAGGCACAAATAATTAAATTCATCTTAGCATGGATTCCTAAAAAACGAAGTCATGTTTTGGAAGTAAGCACTAAATGGATAGACGAGGGATCATCAGTAGATATTGCATACTTAGACTTTCAGAAAGTGTCACATCTCAGATTATTACTTCAATGCAAAGCCCATGGTATCGGGGATGTCATAATCGACTCGATAGAAAACTGTCTGACTGACCGAAGGCAGCGTGCTGTAGTAGATAGAGAGGTTTACAACTGGATATCAGTTTTGAGTGGAGTACCACAAGGATCAGTATTAGGTTCTTTGTCATTCTTAATATATATATATATATATATATATATATATATATATATATATATATATATATATATATATATATATATATATATATATATATATATATATATATATATATATATATATATATATATATATATATATATATCAATAACTTCAAGGACGATAATATAAAAAGCATCGTGCTGTTCTTGGTTATCCCGTAGAAGAAAAGGATTTAGGAGTAACAATAAATATGTTTAAAAACAAGATTGACACATATTTCCGGAAGGCGGGTTACACATATATTAAAAATTGTTGGACTCTCGATAAGCGAATGGCTTCATTGTCCACTTACCATATGGGCCTTCGTCTTGGACGGAAATATTTTTTATATTTTGTTCAATCCTGTTAGATCATTAAGCTTTAGCGAGTAACAGCGACACGCCTCCTTTATTATGTTTTTTAACATCACATTCTACTTGTACTTACCGTGCTGCAGTACGGGTGAACCTGGACTTTGGGCAGCGTACACGGCGGTTTGTGAACCAGGGCCTTGGGTAGCGTACACGGCGGCGGGTGAGCCAGTGCCTTGGGTAGTGTACACGGCGGTGTGTGAGCTAGGGCCTTGGGCAGCGTGCACGGCGGCGATCAGCAGATAGCGCAGCAACATTCTCTCAACCAGTGTCGTCGTGGACAACATTCTCTCGGCGGTTATCAGGGTTGTCGTGTACAACTCCGGACTAGGCATGAGCAAATTCAAAATAAACTCGTTTTCCTTGAGTCAGTATTTATAGAAAACAGCGGAGGACGTTAGTGAGCATTAACAATTTTCATCACCATTAACATGTTTCATTTCCATTATTTCTTTCTAAATAATGACAGTATTATTGGTCTATTAATTATTCAAGTGTTGGAGATGTGATGTCCAATACATTTAATTGCTTCCAGAGTCACTTGTTATATACTGATGGGAATCCGCTGCAGACACCGATCATTCCAGATTTATATTCCGAAAAGTCTTCTCCATCCCGGGAACTCAGACCCGTCCAACTCTTCTTCTGTCTTCGTATTTAACGTCCACCATTCACTGCGCCTTGTATAATTGTTTGTACGACATGATCAAACCAATGCAATTTGCATATTACCATCACAGCTATGCGTTTGTCTAGCCTGCCAATTGATGGTTCGATGAAATTACCACTTATTGGTTGGTGGTATGGTTTATATATGGAATGCACAAAAGGTACGTTCTGATGTATCGCGGCATTCAGTCCTTAGAACCGCTAAAAAACTTCTTAGACACTTCTCCGGGAAGCATTCAACCACGCTGCAATTACTGTGCGTACACACACGTTCATATATCCATCACATCCAGTTATTTATACAGCTGAGTGAACTGAGATAAGTGAACGAAATGGTCATAATTTTGAATCGGCAGCAGGTCGACAGTCATGTGCTGAGACCACCGCGTCACCGCGCTCCACATAATTCCACAATAGCAACGAATTTCTAAAGCCTGGATTTTCCTTTCAAGTTCAATAGTGAGGGACCTTGTTTTGCAACCAGAGAGGAATGTTGACATCAACATAGCCTCAAGAAACCGCACATTTTATTAGTGAACAATGTATGAGTTTCTAGGCTAGTTTTAATCTAGCTAGTGGTGCGACGGTTTTAGCCGTTCGCGAAATAATCTTGATAGTTGAGTCACAAGTCCAGTAAGTTCTTGGTTATGAACAGCTAGTTCGTCAACGTCGTCTGGAAATCGTAAACGCTTAATGATCCGTCTTGCTATATTCATTGTGCCTACATAATCTGCAACGGATTCTCTCATTCTCTCATCATCAGTTCTATAATTATGACATATATAATACAAATGGAGATCTCGTTTTAATAATAATAATAATAATAATCTATTTTATTTGGTATACCGCCCGATCCAAAATTGTTCGTGTCGCTTCACAACATATTAAAATATATAAAATAGTGTAAAATTGCTAAATAACAAATAAAGGCATTTAAAATACTACTAGTAATAATAATTATTTAAAATAAATACAGCAATAAAATAGTGTAGAATTGCTAGATAAGGAAATAGCTCAATAAATATATTACCTGCTAGTAATAAGAATTAAAAAATAAAAATAAAAATAAATAATATAGCACAATAATTAAAAAGTATAGCAGTAATACTAATAAATAAATGTATATGTATGATTAATAATAATAATACGTAATTTAATAATTTAGTAAAAAATATTGTTATAAAGTAATAGTTTAAGTGATAAAAACAATTAGTAAACTAATGCTAAATATCATGAATAAGATTACAGGAATAGTCATAATTAAATTGCTAAGAGTAGAGAACAATGTTCATCTGCAATATACGCTAATGCGCGATACGAAAGAAATGTGTCTTTAGTCGACATTTGAAGCTGGCGAGAGTGTCACAGGTTTTAATAAAGTTAGGTAAAGTGTTCCACAGAGACGCCGCAGCCACTGCGAACGAGCCGCCCCCAGCCTTGGTACGAGTGCGCTTCACTTCCAAGCTGTTACTGCTGACAGAGCGCAGTGCTCTTGCCGGTTGATATGGGCGCACGAGTTCACACAGATACACTGGCGCTTCGTCGTGCGTGGCTTTGTATGTAAGTACCAGTATATTGAAATCGACTCTGCGTGCCAAGGGCAGCCAGTGAAGTTCTTGTAACAGGGGCCTGGCATTGTCGCTAGGTGGACGACGCAGAATCAATTTGGCAGCCGAATTGTGTATTCGTTGCAAACGCGCAATGTTAACTACATAGTGCCGTATAAGATATATATTTAATTTAATTACCATCACTCAAACGACCAGTACGGCTTACCAGTCCTACTGGTAGAAGTAGATGCAAATGTTAAATCATTAAACAGCAATAAAAACAACATTCCAGCAGAACCATCCTCCCCGCCAAGGGCTACTGACTACATCAGTAACCCTGGCTGGCAACCTGCTGAAACGTGGAAGTTTATGTTGCTGAGTTAACCAATAGCGGACGTCCCTGGAATTTAGTAGGCTCGTATACAGGGACTTAACTTTAATTGGCCGTGGTCCGGTCGTCGCTGGCCGGACGGGTAATGATGAGTATTTCATAGGAACGCTCTTTGAAGTTTGGAGTGGAACAATATACAAATGATTCGGCGTGCATCCGAACACAAATCGTTTCAACATGTCAATCTGCCAGAGGTAGCGTTGTACTACTACCACCACTGGTTAGCGAAGATGAGAAGAACTGACTAAAGTAGGAGGAGAAGAAATGTTTGATCTTCCTACCATTATCTGGAACAAGATATATCAGACAGGATAGAGACCTACCTCATGGACGCACTATAATTTAATTTTTTTGTCAATGTGTCTACGTATTCGGCCAGAAGGAGTAGTGAAACAAACTGCCCAGCAATTATTGCTTTAAAAACATCAGCAATTAAGTATTTTTCAACATGTCAAAGTTATACAAAATGTTCGGGTTTTGTTTGCCTTTTACTTCAATTGCAGTCGAAAGTTGTTCATGATTTGTTCATGGTCGTACGTCATGATTTGTTCAGTAATGTCATGTAGTTGGCAATAAAATTCCTTAACCTCGTTGGCATCGTCATCAGAAGTTGGCACATATAATTATACTAAGTTGATGTCAAAAGGAGTTGGTTTCAGGTGGATTAATATAGCTTGCTGGGCACTGGACATACCCCATAACTGAGGTCCTGACTTTCTTGTTGCCCATGACTCCTACTCCTTGTCCGTATTTAATTTCTTCCTCGCTGTAGTAAAGTACTTGTCCTTCTTCCGTTGTTGGTTCTCCAACGTATTTCCTTCACAGAGTTCATTAATATGTCAGCTGTAACATTCGATCATGTGTGTCGGTTCTCTCAGTTTTCTGGGCGATGCAAGCGTTCTTACGTTCCATGTGGAGATGGAGATGTTTTCTCTCCCAAGGATGATGTGATTTCGGTGTGTTCCATCTTTCTTGAAAACCCGCAAAAAGACAATGACAAAAATGTGTCTCATCACATTGACATACGCTAAGTGGGCAATTATAAGTCATACGCGTCGATTATAATGTTTTCGTCGGCAGTTACAGTAGATGAACATTTTCCCTCTCTTGACCTTGACACCTAGCGTTGATCGTCTTCCTTGTGTTATGCCACCCGTGACGTACCACATATGTTCCCATCTGTCTTAATATATCTTCATAGTAACATTCAAGTGCTGACACGTGACGCCAAGAAGAACAAATGACGTGCTGTGTTACTTGTCAAACTCAAGAAGAAACAATAATATTAATATCGACATTTTGTCTTGCGGTTCTACAAGATGCTCAATCGATTTTTTTAGTATGTCATGCAAATGGTTTATGATTACTTGGTTTTGTTACAATTATTAACGTTTTATAGACTAAAACAAATGGAAATGTAAGTTCATCTATGACTTTGCTTCACACCTAAAGAACGGCATCCACTTATTCGCTGGTGATTATACATTCCATATTGCCATTAAGAATGCATGCGATATAATCATATGCGCAGAAAACCTCAAATGTGACTTCAATAAAATGGAAGCGTGGGCAGACAGCTGGTGTGTTACGTTCAATGCCAGCAAACGAGAGGAGATATTCATCAGCAGGAAAAGAAGCCAGAATCATCCCCAGTCAATTTTATGAACACGGAATTACAGTATAATTCTGGGTGTCACCATATCCAACACATTGTCCTGGTCACAGCTCATCACATGTTTTGCCAAAAAGACAGCAAAGCGTCTCTATATCCTGGGCCGTTCTTGAAATCTCCTTCCTCACTAAGCTGTTTCACCATCTACAAGGCTAACATCCGACCTCTTATGGAATATGCTTCCCCAATCTGGACCGGAGCACGAACTACGTCTTTGAAGTTGCTAGATAGGCTGCAGAAGAAAGCGTTTCGGCTGCTTAAAATCGAATAAACTCTCAAGTTTGGTACACTTCCACTGAGTCACAAAAGAAACGTTCCATCACTTTGCGTCTTCTACCTTCATATCTTCCTCCAGCCATCCATTGAGCTGGTTGATATTCTACCCTCTGTAGCGCCTAGCATGAAAGCTTCAATGAGTGGACATACATGTTGTGTACGTATTCCTAGGTCAAAAGCAGAGCTACATCTCAAGTCATATATATCTAGGATGAGTCGACTGTGGAACTCCCTCACAACATCCGCTTTCCCTGTCTCTCAAAACATGACTGCATCCAAGACAGATGTGAATGCGTTTCCTATGGATCAAATGTTTTAAATCACATCGGTCTTAATCAGATCAAATGGTGGTCATGGTGTTGAGCGTAGATTAATGCTTGGCTGAGAGATGGTGACCTGCAAATTAATAGCCTACGGGGCCCGAGCCCATACAGTTTGGATGAAAGGCACGCCTAGTCAAGTGATGTATCTGGTAGGGCCTATCGTTATTTCCTGATTTACATGACAACCAGATAAATCCTACTTTTATTTTTTAAATGTCTTTCTTTTGTTGTATATATCCTTGTTTTTTTTCTCGCTTTTAGTGTTATGTTGCTAAGCTTATAGTTTGGGCTACTTTTGATGGTATCTCCAGACCCTTTTGATAGTATCTCCAGACCCTTGAATTTCAGTATAACATTTTTTTTTAAATGTGAGACGTATCATGCAATATTTTGGCGACATTGTGTAGTTGAGCGTGTATGTGGAACAAGCGAGTCGGTTACGAAAGCAAGCAAAGGCAATTTAATGGAATAAAAATATATTATAGTAAAGTACATAATTAATGTTTTGATTATGATTATTATTGTGTCGAAGCTGGCGGCAAACATATTTACACGTTTCCGGGACAATAACTAATAATAAAGGAAAATAAACCCTATAAATCTATATAATTATAATAAGTGTGGATGTAGACTACATCATGAATCGGCATTTGATGTCAATAAGCTGTAGTCCAGCTCACTCGCTCCACTCACTCACTCACTCACTCACTCACTCACTCATTCACTCACTCGTTCACTCTCACTATATTATTCACTATTACGTATTTCGTAGACGATCAACACAAGTAATTCAGTGTCGTTGCAGCTAAATTGCCCTTTCCAATGTTATTGTATGACCGTCACCTGTTTAGCAAACAAATAAATTGTGTGATGCTGTAATTAAGTAATTCAATGTTATGGCGGATATGTTTTCTGTGTGGACAGCTTTATTCGCTCATCAAAGGCTACACGGATATATGTTATATTATCCTACAAAATGTAATGTTCACCCATTTGCAAATTGCAGGCTATAAATCACAAATGCATATACCTGTTATTTGTTAAATTACAAAGTGAATCGTACAAAGTGAATCGTACAGATGTATGCATCCCCCCGACACGTGTACATGTTAGAAAGAAACAGTTCGTGGACTCTACATTCCCACACCCTATCCATTATCAAAGAAGGTTTTCAAACATAGTAGGCCTAGATCACATTTCCACCAACACGTAAAGCATTACAAATTTGCATATTTTAAATTAGTGTTCATTTAGTTGTCGTTTGTAAGACTCATTGTTATTATTGTCGCCAGAAGCCGTCTTCTCGATGACCATAATTTTGTATAGGTCGGGATAAATCCGCCCCGGGTTTTATGGGTCGACGTTCGTACATTTTATCGAGCGTGTACGCACACACGCACGCAAGCGCACCCGCACGCAGTCACCCGTACATATGCACAGCCTCTTTCTGTATGCAGATAGGGATGAAACTTTGTCCGGTGATCCGGTTGGTCAGTCAGGCGGACATGGTAGGGTCGGATGTGGAGCCACTATAATCAATACAGTAGGATAGCAAATGATAACATGGTTCGACGCCGTCTCTACACGACTCCATTGACTCTTGGTTGTGTAACTTTCCGATGCATGTCGCGGTTTGTTTTATCGAGAGTATATGGCCGTGAGTCGAGCCGGCCATGATCACCAGTCGGCAGTGTCGAGGCTATGAATATACCGGTATTCATCGCCTCCGTATTTGCGCCGTTGTTTGCCGTGGACCCGACGTTGCCCTGCGAAAAACCTTTAGTAACTGTGCAAATTGATTTATTATTATTATTTATATATATTCGAGGTCCGACTACACCTGTCTTTGACTATACAAATGAACCACATAAACCGCCGCTTGATTAATACGCTTTCGCGCGCGCGAACGCAAGCTGTTACTTATTAAACCTATCGCTAGTTATTTAAGTCAAACACAAGCCTTTTTAATAAAAAAAATACGCAGACGATCAGTCCAATTAATCCATTATCTTGCACCTTAATTGTCCTTTGCAATTGTTTTGTAGGACGATCACCTGTTTAACGACTTGGTTGTTTTGACGCGACTGTGTTCGATGTCATCATAAGTTGCCACCAAAGCAGGCATCATAATTAACAATTCCGATCACGTGAACATGTTCACCTGAGGTAGGAACATGACCGATCTCTACAACTGTTATAGTACCAAGATAAAGCGGTAATAAATCAAAACGTTGTGTCTTAGACTAAAAAACATGTTTTAATTACTCACTTAGAGCAAACAAATAAAATTGTGTTATGACGCTGATGTATTTTACATGATTCGTTCATTAACGTTGCAAATTCAGCCTATAAATCAAACATGCATGGACGTGTTATTTGCTAAATTACAATCAGGTGAAATATTGACATATCAAATGCATTTTTTATAATGTTTGCAATCTTGTTCCTACTAAAGTATACAACTGAAACATACTGATGTATGCATCCCCGGGTAAAAAAGTCACGGGCTCTACATTTCCAGTTTCACTGTCCATTCTCAAAGAAGGTTTCCAAACACATAGTATGTCGCATTTCCACCAAAAGCAAAGTTGGATAATTCCGTGTATTAACTCCCGCCCCCCGGCTGTTAACTCACCTATGTGGTTCAAGAGTTCATAGTTTTTTCCATGTTACGTTTATATTCATGTTGGACTTTGTTCTCACTAGTAGAATGCATATATTTGTATATGCAAAGGTGGGTCTAGTCACTAGGAGTTGTCGTTATACTTTGTTGACAACCATTAAACATAGAACACTACTGGCCGATTTACCGAAGCAAATGCTGCGTAGATCCACACTGAATGGCGCCATAACCTATTCATCTTACAATTATTAGTGACACTGACATAATAATTATTTTTATTAGTTTTATTGTGCTTTGCAGCCAAAAAGGCTGAATAGTACATGTGTAGGCGCACATGATAAATATAATTATATACATTAAAAGGGATAACAAAAATAAAAGGCACTGAATTAATAGAGCATTACATTGCATATAAATAAATATAGTATAAATATGACATATACATATAGTATACAATATTAAATTATAAACAATACATTGCATGTGAATAAATACAATATAATTTGTATTAAAGTAAAATCATTTAATTGCATATAAATAAATGAAAGATAGTATTAAATGTAGGGCATTGAATTTAAATTGCGTGCACACAAGTAAAGAAGTTAAAATTACATTTTGTATTAATTACAAATAAAAAAGTAGAAGATTATAGAATAACATAAAATCATGATCAGGTCTACTGCCAGTGGTAAAGTCCTTAATGGTATAAAAGAGTTATCAAATCTATCAGTTCTGAATAGAGTACTTGCAGTTACTGCGGTGTGTAGGTTCCCTGATTGGAGGCAGAAGATGATGCAACTTGTCATTATGTTTTTGCATATTCTCAAATAGAGTTGTCCATAGTGTTTCCCTCCGGTCTGCCAGTGTTGGGATTTCCGCTATGACGGTGGCTTTTCGGAAGATTACGCGCATTGCTCCTCTTTGTATGGATTCGAGCTGCTTCGTCTGTTGTTTAGTTAAACTCGTGTGCCACACCTGGCAAGTGTACTCGACCACTGATCTGACCAGTGGTGTGTAAATGTTAACGAGGTGGTGGGATTCAACTCCAGCTCGGTTGAGCAGTATTATGAAGTATAGTCGTTGCTATGCTTTGGCGGTTATTTCGTCAATGTTGGTTTGTCACTTTATATCAGCTGTTAGTGTAACACCTAGTAGTCGGGTTGAGTTCACTTGTTCGATGGGTCTGGTGTTTAGCGGTGGGATGTCTAACGATGATCTCTTGAAACAGATGCGTGGCTCCTTCGTTTTATCATAATTGAGTGTCATTTTGTTGTTCGTCGTCCACTGCGTGACTTCGGTTGTTGCTGTTTGCAGTGAGCTATTGTGGCCGCAGGGTGAGCAATTTCCCCACATGGTGCAGTCGTCAACATGTCCGCAAGATGTTTGTAAATCGTGTATGTCGTGCATAAAGCCGATAGGACCGAATATTGTTCCTTGTGGAACACCTGCGTTGATAGTAGTGAAATCGGATTTCACGTCGCCGATCTTTACTCGCTGTTTACGTTGGCCCAGGAAAGATGTCAGCCATTTGATGATGAAGTTCGGGAGTCCAAGTGAGGTGTATGTGAATGTTAAAGCTCGTAAAGAGGGATGGCGAACTGATCGTGTCACAAGAATGTTTAAAAATAATTCGCTCCCATCTCTCACCTGTTTTGTTGACCAACTTCCCATCTTTTTTAATGCCAACCACCCACCAATGTTAGTCCAAGCTCTCACCTATTTTTAGAGCATACAGTTCGATCCCGCCTGTTTTTAAACTGACTCATGCATTTCACACCAGCTACACGGATCGGTAACGGAACTAATAAATTAATATTTAAAATTGACTAAACGCTTTACAGCAGAATCAATGTGTACCAAATAATTTATAATGAGTTAAGTTCATCGTCTAATGGTAAACGATAGTGTAAGTAACCAAACGCGAACGACGTCACGTAGTGTTACGGTTTTCACCAGTATTACGTCGACATTTCATTAGAAATGCCTGTCAGCACCATGTTCCCAACCGAAAATGGATATGTCTGTGATAATAATGTGTATCCTAAAATTTCGTAAACACTAACTACTAAGTTATCCCTTCCGGAGGATGGACAATTTTGGATGTATATATAAAATGCATATGGACGTGGAAAACGTGTTTATTGCTCTTTTTATGGCATTTTATAAAGTTTCAAGTTGATTCCGAAAACGTAGCAAGACACTCGCCTATGCAGTGACAAACTTTAAGAATAGACGGGACAGCGTGATAACTATTGGGAACATAAAACAACAGCCATGGTCCCACACAAAATCTTTTATTTAAAAAATAAAAACCCTTAATATTAAAAAAAACACGTTGCAATAACGGGCCTGCATATAATATGTTTTTTCCTATTTGGGTAGTTCATTATTACTCACTAGCTACAAATAATTATCATCAGCGACAACTAGCACTCTCGCGGGTCATTGTTGCATTAGCATCAAGGACAGATTCCCTACAGATGGCGCGACGCGGTGTTGTCAATGACAACGTTGAGCGTCGCAGGAATAGGCGATACTGGTCGGCGTCAAATTCAAGCTACTTAAAATAGTATGTTGTTTTCACCAAAATATGAAGAAATATATTAATATATTATGTAAGACAAATATATATATATATATATATATATATATATATATATATATATATATATATATATATATATATATATATATATATATATATATATATATATATATATATATATATATATATATATATATATATATATATATATATATATATATATATATATATATATATATATATATATATACCAATTCACTAATAGTTACTTCATCGATTCATTGCAACCAAATTATTAGAAGAAAAGTTATTTTGAGTGAACAGTGAAACAACTTTAATATTGAACGTCCGAACCATGTCGCGCGAGACGAAGAAACCGGTTAAATTCATGATACATCTATAGAAAGCCGTACTGACAATAAACGAAATTAATGCATACATGTCACTCAGCCGTTTGTTGTCTATGCCATATAGCTTTTTTGTATGATTTTTGTGAATAGTTGCGTACATTTTAGGTGCAACTTTTAATTTGTATTTTTTTGCAAATTAAAGTGATTGAATGACCATAAACTTGTATAACAATATGTTTGTGTGTTGTTCATGACTTTAGGTGTTTATGATTAATATCTTCTGGTGTGAACGAATTTGACCATACTGTGTTGTATGTGCACTTGCAAATGGTCTAACTATACAGTTGGAAGAAGATTATTTTGATGCACTTCGTGAATTAATGTTAATTAGTTAATTACAAAAGTTAACTTTTCGAAATGGGGCTAGTTGTGTATTACCCCAAGAGGGTTAGTTAGACAGTGGTTAAACAAACTAAGGCGTGTGTTCTTTTACTTCAAAATACATCATGAAATTCATCTTTCCATGCAAATTGAGACACAAGCGCAACATATTATCAGTTAGTTACACTGGTTGCCATTGGCCTACACGTCAATATTAATTAAGTATGTTGATTTATTAATTAATACGTGTTGATTTGTCAGTGACATGCTATACGCATTGCGTATATGTGTTGATTAAGTTATCATGAAATTTTAATAGAAAGCATACGTAAATGATACAAATAGTTAGCATTTACCCATTGTGACACAACGTACGCTACACCGCAACTCAACTTATCCTTATAGTTAAACCAAACGTGTTTAATTAGCTACATATACTTAATTATGCATACTATATGAATTATATTGGTCTAAAATTTATCAACTAATAATAATAATATCTTACGCGAGTAAAACAATGTTGACTTAGAGATATAATTGTGTCCTAAACATAAAATATAACTAAAAATCATCGACACTGCCTTCCCTACAAGACAACGTTTGAATGTGAAGATGATTAAGAGATGGTGGTTTTGATCTTTTTAATTGTTTAGATAAAGACAGATTTTTTAATTGAAATAAATGATGATTCCCATTAAATAACCACACAATAGATGGATATTTCTGTATACTTATATTTGAGTAGGCGGTACAAGAATAAGTAAACATAAAGAACAGTCATTTTTAATGAATTGGAATTTTAATCTTCTGCACGCACGCACGCACGTACGCACGCACGCATGCCCGCTCTGCGAATAACAATCACAATTTCTTCCAAGAAGTCTGCAAATAAGACTTAGTCTTGTCAGAATAAGTAGGGCAGCTTTACGAGCAACTATTACTCGTTCGGTAATTAGCAAAGGTACTCTGCGAATAATTTGTTAACCTTTGAATAGCCTAGTCCGTCGAGTATTTGGAGCAGTTCGCCAGGAGGCGCGACAACTGCAATAGTTCAACGAATACGCAGCGATTATGCATTTGCGCATTGTGCAAATTCTCCACTTAGGACAACTTTGTAAATGTGATAATAGAAGGGCATTAATGCAGAATGAAAGGTATCACAGCATGATGAACTGTTGACCATAATATAATTCATCAAAATGACTTCCGGCTACTTGGACTTCGTGCAGCGACTTGAATTTGGTGTAGATCATGTACAGAAAAACGCGGTATATCAAATAGAATAAGTATTACTATTGAATATATATTATACACAAACGTATTGTAGACATATATTAGGAAACAGGTTTTGTTAATTATTAGTCAGAGGGAGTATTTTAGAGTAAGTTAGTTTCGGATTCTGTCAGGGAATTCAGCAAGCGATAATAGGGTTGTTTACTATTCGAAAATTGAGATATCATAGTGAATAGTTTACATTGGCTAATATATATATATATATATATATAAGATAAAGTGATCTATTTACTTAAATTACATACATAAGGTAATATATGACATAGTGGTAGTAAACGTTTTCGGTAAAAAGGAATTAACAGCAGGATTTTAGCGTAAATTAGTACACACTGAATTCGTTGTTTTGTTACACAGTGTTCTCCGTATTCGCTAGGTGGCAGTTTTTTTTCTCATGCGAGGTTAATAGAAGACACAGTTAGCAAGTATATTAGACTAAAGTGTTCTTTTGATAACAAAAACAGCCTTATTCAAGGCTAACGTTGCAAACTAATTAAAACTAAATTGTATGATGGCGCCCTGCAAACGGCAGTTAAAGGCCACAAGGCACTTAATTTGTGGAAGTTGCAGTAACTGGGTGGACTTCGTCAAGTCTGGGTGCGAGAAGTCCTGGGCTGAGGTCTAGGCAGATAGTTTTAGTTTTGAGTGTAGGGGATGTACGAAGATGAAGGATCTAGAGGTGGAGTTGGAAGAGCTGAGGCTGCTCGTTGTGGCAATGGTGGGAAGGGAACAGGGGGGTTGTGCCACTAGTTCCGGTGGGGGAACAGTAGATGATAAAGTGGGGAAAGACAAAAGAGATGCTAGGGAGAGCTCACCGCAGCCTGGGAGGAAGCTGAGAGGAGGGAAGGTGACAGGTCGTAGGGAGACAGGACGTAAGGAGACGGGAAGGAAAGGAACGGGAGGGAAGACAACCGGAGCGAAGGAGAGGTGAGTAGGGGAGACAGGAGGGAAGGAGAAGGGAGTGGGGGAGACAGGAGGGAAGGAGAAGGGAGTGGGGGAGACGGGAGGGAAAACAACCGGAGTGAAGGAGAGGGAAGTGGGAGAGACAAGAGCAAAGGAGTGGGAAGTGGGGGAGACAGGAGCGAAGGAGACAGGAGGGAAGGGGTCAGGACAGAATGTGATGGAGGGGATCGAACGGAAGAGTTATTCTGCAGCAGTGATAGAGGGGGTGAGGAAGAGAGCGAGGGTGTTTGTGGGGGATTCGATAGTTAGGAAGACCGACAGAGTCTTAAACAAGGGAGATGATGTGGTGGTCTGCTTGCCTGGAGCCAAAATAGAGGCGATAACTGAGAGGGTAAAAAACAGACGCGGGTTGAGCAGGTAATACTGTCATGGATTTTACCTGTAATGGGCATTAGGGGTCACAAATATCGAAATTGTCGGGGGTTGGCAATTAACATGTTAGTCCAGAAGTTATGTAGGGAAGAGGAAGTTGGATTTGTGGATTTATGGGGAAGTTTTGTTGGGAGGGCTGATATGTACATGAAGGATGGGCTTCATTTAAGTGGAAAGGGGGCGGCAGTATTCGCGGACAAACTTTCAGCAGCAGTAGATAGTGACTTGGGTACAATGACAAATATTTTTGGAAGTAAACATTCTTTAAACTAGAAGTGCAGGGGGGTAACCTAGAGGTGTCTCAAGCAGAACAAGAGGCCACTAGCACAGATAATCCAATATCAAATCATCGGAAAAACATCTCTGAAAAAGGTTATAGATGCGTATGTTTAAATGCAAGGAGCATAGTAAATAAGAAAAACGAATTAAACATTATGGTAGAAGATATTGACCCTCACATAATTGGTATAACTGAATCATGGGCCAACATAGATATAACAGATGCTGAATTAGGACTGACAGGATATGTAATGTTTAGGAAAGATCGAATAGGAAGAAGGGGCGGGGGAGTTATTTTATATGTTAAAGAATCTATTCAGGCTTATGAAATAAAACTAGAAAGGGAAGCAGATTGCGATGAAGCTGTTTGGTGCAAAATTATTTCAGGAAATTCAAAATTAACTATTGGATTAGTTTACCGAAGTCCAAACATAAACGAAGAGGACAACACAAAAATAAAAACGCTATAAAGGAAGTTAGTAAAGGGGAATGTATCATAATGGGAGATTTTAACCATGGACACATACAATGGAATTCTCTAGAGAGCACAGGGATTGAGGACCAACAATTTATATTTTTAATCCAGGATAGCGTTCTTACTCAGCACGTACTAGAACCAACCAGGGGAGAAAATGTATTAGATATACTTTTGTCATCACAAAAAGAATTAGTGGACAATGTAAAAATATTTGAACCATTGGGTAATAGTGACCATAATCAAATACATTTTGACATCAATGTAAAATCAGAAAGTAAAAATAAGAACACGTACAAGAGAAACTTCCACAAAGGTAACTACAAAGATATGAGAAAATACTTAGCAAAGCTAGATTGGAATAACATGCTGATGAATAAGACCGCAATTGAATGTTGGAATATTCTAAAATATGAAATTGAGAGTATCATCGATAAATTTGTTCCCTTCCAAAAACAAGGAAAACGGTGTAGAAAGAAACACTTGTCAAAAGAGGCTATTAGAAAAATAATGCTAAAACAAACTATGTGGAGGGTTTATAGGCGTACCAGAAAGGACGAAGACTATGCAAAATACAAAGAGGCACTTAATGCAGCTACAACTGAAATCAGACAATCTAAAAGAAGCTATGAGCAAAAACTAGCATGTAGCATAAAAAATAACAAGAGTTTTTATGCATATGTCAGGAGTAAACAAAACGTACAAGACAAGGTTGGACCTCTAGAAGACAGTGCTGGAAATATAATATCACAGGGGTTTTTAATGGCGGAAGACCTAAATGGTTACTTCAGTTCAGTGTTTACCAAAGAAGATATTAGTTCATTACTAGTTGCTGATGCTAAATTTCAGGGGGCTAAACCTGACTATTTAGGTCCGTTAGTTGTAACTCCAGAATTGGTAGCTAAGAAAATAAAGGCAATGAAGGATAACAAATCACCGGGAGTGGATGGGATTCCTCCAAAATTACTAATGGAAACAGTAGAACAAATCAGTATACCACTTGCAAGAGTATTCAACTTGTCATTAAAAGAGGGAGTTGTTCCGTTTGAATGGAAAGAAGCAAACATCATACCATTATTTTAAAAGGGTTCGAGAAATAAGTCAGATAATTACAGACCAGTGAGTTTAACGTCAGTGATTTGTAAATTATTAGAAAGGTTAATTAAAGACCATATGGTGGAATTCCTCGTTAAGCATAAATGATTAAATTCATCTCAACATGGATTCCTTAAAGCGAGGTCATGCTTAACAAATATATTATGTTTTTTGGAAGAAATCACTAAGTGGATAGACGTGGGATCGCCAGTAGATATTATCTACTTAGATTTTCAGAAAGCTTTTGACAAAGTGCCACATCAAAGATTACTACTTAAATTAAAAGCCCATGGTATCGGGGATAGCATAACTGACTGGATAGAACAATGGCTGACTGACAGAAGACAACGAGTTGTAGTAGATGGAGAAGTTTCAAATTGGAAATCGGTTTTGAGTGGGATACCTCAAGGATCAGTATTAGGACCTATATTATTCTTAATTTATATCAATGACTTGGACGACAGTATACCAAGTAACGTACTGAAATTTGCGGATGACACAAAACTGTTTAGAAAGGTTAATACTGATGGTGATAAACAACATTTACAAAACGATCTAGACAGATTAGTGAAATGGTCTGAGAAATGGCAGATGTTGTTCAATTTTGGGAAATGTAAATGCCTACATACAGGACGTAGGAACTTGAATATAAACTATAAAATGGGAGATACTGTTATGGGTACTACTGTAAAAGAAAAGGACTTAGGAGTTACAATAAGTGCTGATATGAAAGTTTCAGAGCAGTGTGATATTGCAGCTTCAAAGGGTAATCAAATTCTTGGATTGATTAGAAGAAACATAACATACAAGGGAAAAAAGTTAATTATACCTCTTTATAAAGCAATAGTTAGACCTCATTTAGAATACTGTATACAAGCATGGAGACCATATCGTAAGAAGGATATAGATACGCTTCTACAAAGGAGAGCAGCTAAAATGATTCCAGAACTGAGAGACCTTAGTTATGAAGATCGCCTGAAAGAATGTGGTTTAACAACTCTAGAGACAAGGAGGTTAAGAGGAGATCAGATTGAAGTTTTTAAGATATTGAATGGGTATGAAAATATTGATAGAAATATGTTTTTCTCACTCAAGAAGGATAGCAGAACTAGAGGACATGAGGTAAAATTAGTAAAGGATCAATGTAGATTGGACATCAGGAAGCACTCGTTCTCACAGAGGACAATAAATGAATGGAACAAATTGTCTACAGATTGTGTAACTGCTAGCAGCGTGAATATGTTTAAAAACAAGGTTGACACATATCTCAGGAGGTCGGGCTATAAGTAGATGAACATTGTTGGACTCTCGATAAGCCAATGGCTTCCTTGTCCACTTGCTATCTGGGCCTTTGGCTTGGATGGCAAATCTTGTTAAATCTTGTTAAATCTCAACTCACAAGCTGTGAAACCCACGTTGATGCATTATATTCCACGGGCTCGCGGCAAAGGTCTGAAATCAAACGCATATTTTCGTAATCTTTACCAATACGAATTATGAATAAAAAATTTGTTTATTGTTGCAAAAATTTGATTTCTTGCAATGTAAGCAAATGTTGAATATGACCTTTACTTTATATTTTGAAGAAACAATATCTTCATATATATTTAAATGCCCTAGATATTAATTGAAATCCATGGGCTGGGGACTTCGCAGTCTTCGACCGCTGGAACTAGGCTGGAAAAAAGTGATCACGCCTAAGATCCATCCAGTGGTTGACAGGCATGTAATATAATTCCATAGTGTAACCCATAATGATCGAATAAAGCTGCCCATACAATATATAACATTTAGTTATGTAATTGCGGCATCACACAATGCTATTTGGTTGCACTAAAAGCGTAAATAAAACATGTTTATTGTATAAGATAAAACGTGTTCATCCATTATCGCTGTATCATCGCATTAGAGCTGGTGTAGAGTTCGGTCGAGTTGCTAACGCAAGTGGACTCGTTCACGAAATCGGAATTATTAATAATGTTGTCTGATGTAGCGGTAGCCTTTCATGATCTCGCAACAGTCGCATCTCGTCGAGACGGTCAAGTAGTTAGATGGATGATCATCGTAAAGCTAATGCAAAGCGCAATTAGACTATATTACACAACATTACGAATACATGAATATATCTATACAGATAGGACAAAACATGATTTGGCCAAACGATCGCGACTGATCATGACACAAGTCCGGGAGGCTACGGTGGCACGAGTGGGGTGGAAAAGCACCGTACAAAAAGCATTTGAGACTGAAAAGGTGCCCCAAAGATAATCGCTATCAATGGATATGTGAAGGCGAAGGAAAACAGATGTTCGGAGCAAACTCTTTTTAACCGTGACGTATTTTAATTTGGAGAAAAAAATTATTTGTTGTAATTGATAATAAGCAGAGGTGAAATGTTTCCACCGAAATATAGAAAGCTTATGATCAATACTTCAATAATTGTAAGGGTAAATCAGCTAAAACGGAACTACATGTTTCAGAATAGAAATATGGAGTGGTCCGGGTCTCGGTAACACCATCCATGTACGATCACTCACTGCTTACATAAACACTCAAAATAGTCTGGAAACAATTAACTGTATTGGATATTATATCAAAAACAGGCAACATTTTCGCAACACTTTAATAATTAATATACCAATAACATAATCGTTCCTCCTTTGAACGAAACAAATGGAAATTAAACATGATAAGATTGATCAATATGTCTATAGCCCACTAGCATCCTGCGCAGCGATCTATGAGTGCCTGACTCACTAACAACTGGCCTATATTGACCATGGTCATGGTTTGTTCGAATTTGATCGCCACTGTGTACGCTGCCCAAGGCCTTGGCGCATACACCATGGTGTACGCTGCCCAAGGCCCTGGCTCGCACACCACCGTGTATACGGCCCAAGGCCCTGGTTCTCCCGTTCCTCAGCACAGTAAGTACAAACACTGTGGTATGTTTGAGAAACATCACAAAGGAGGTTTGTCGCTGCTACTGTCCAGATTCCTGAGGTGGTGGAGCTACTTATTACTACCATTACTATTATTATTATTATTGTAGTTATTATTATTGTTATTATTATTATTACTATTACTAATAGTAGTAGTATTAGTAGTATTAGTAGTAGTAGTAGTAGTAGTAGTTATAGTACTAGTAGTAGTAGTAGTAGTAGTAGTAGTAGTAGTAGTAGTAGTAGCTGGCAGTGGGGTGCTACTAGGGATGGTAGGAGTGTGTTACCATAGGTGGGTAACAGTGACCATAATCCAATACATTTTGACATCAAAATAAAATCAGAAATTTCAAATAAAAACAAAGGATAAACTTCCAAAAAGGTAAATAAAAAGATGTGAGAAAGTACTTAGCAATGCTGGATTGCAATAATATGCTAATAAATAAGACTACAACTGAATGTTGGAATAGTCTGAAATATGAAATTGAGAATATCATTAATAATTTTGTCCCATGAAAAAAAAAGGAAAACGGTCTAGAAAGCATTTGTCAAAATAAGCTATTCGAAAATAGCGTACATTGAATGGTTGGTCATACCCTACAGGTAGGGAATCACTTGGTTGCAATCCTGTTTTGATGACTGCTTATGTTTCTTGCTTTCATGTTTCCCACATTTCCAGCCTGGTGCTGCTAGCGATGAGATTAGCGGTTTTGTGGAGTTCAGGAAGCCTTTCCGTGACTTTATTCGGCTCATAACAGATATGTAGTTGCATAGTTGGTGTTTTTTGTCTGCCGCTTGTCTTAATATTTCTGTGCAATTAGCAATAGTCCGCCTGCTGCCCGATTGGGCTATGCCAATCAGTAGATGTAGGCTGTCTATGTTGATTGGTTTCATGCTGCTATGATGCAGCAGCAGTCGTGTAGGCAGGGTTAAGATTGTTTGCATGAGTTGAAATTGCCCATACAGAACATGCGCATTCGGCAGCATAATAGTTAAGTGCAAGGTCGCTGAACCTTAGAGTCGGTAATCTGCTTCCCCATTTAGACTTGGCAAGTTTGGGGATGATGTTATTTCGTTCATTCAACTTCTGTTTGGCGTTACGGATGTGTGTTTCGTATGATAGTGTTCTGTCATCATGGACACCAAGGTACACTTGTGTTGACGTGTTGTCTAGTCCGGTACCTTTCCTGCTTCCTTCGCGCTCAGCGTCTCTGTTCCTCAGACGGAAAGCACGCACCTGGATATTGGATGTGTTACCGCGTAGTTGATTCAGCTTGTCGTGGTTACTAACGCTGAAGTAAGTGCTGCTTCATAAATGAAGCTGCGATTTTCAAGGTGAATAATTTGATAATGTGTTTATATGTTGACCAAAAATGACGTCAGTACACTTCCCTGAGGTGAACCGTTTCGTAGTCTTTGCCATCTGCCCTGCTGCCATACGGTACTAAAACAAAATCGCTGGTTTGAAGAAGATTACATACAAAGTCGGTTAGATTGAGGTCGTCAGTCATTTGTAGCACTTTGACGAAGAGGCGTGGGTGGTGGTGTCGTGTGCTGCCGATAGGTCGACGAAGAAAGCCCCGGTGATTAATTATCTTTCAAAGCCATCTTCGATGTGTTCGGTCAGATTGAGCAGCTGGTCCGTGCACGATAAATATGTATATGTATGGACATATAATATATAGTATATGTATACATCAGAGCATCAGTGAAAGAGTACATATATAGTGTTGTAGTGCTACTTTGCACGATAAATATATATATATATATATATATATGTATAGACATATAATATAAAGTGTGTGTGTGTGTGTGTGTGTGTGTGTGTGTGTGTGTGTGTGTGTGTGTGTGTGTGTGTGTGTGTGTGTGTGTGTGTGTGTGTGTGTGTGTGTGTGTGTGTGTGTGTGTGTGTGTGTGTGTGTGTGTGTGTGTGTGTGTGTGTGTGTGTGTGTGTGTGTGTGTGTGTGTGTGTGTGTGTGTGTGTGTGTGTGTGTGTGTGTGTGTGTGTGTGTGTGTGTGTGTGTGTGTGTGTGTGTGTGTGTGTATACTTTATATTATATTATATGTCTATAGATATACATATTTACATATATAATCATAACGCTTAGTTTTTGTGTGTTATATTACGTAATGCATGTACTGTAATAATTACATTCACCATTGTAATGTATTTTAATTAATAATTTTTTTTATTGTAAACACCCTTGATTCTATTTTTACAGATATTCGGTGTCAAAATGGATTTTATTTGATTTGATCAAGAGGTGCGTTGGGCTGTCTGTTTGGCGTACGTCCATTTAGTGACAGTTGGTGAGCGACTTGGTTTATTGCAACATGTTCGTATATTTGCCCAAGCCTTCTTGCTGCTGCGTGTCATGTCCGTAGATTCAATGAGAGTATGCCATGCTTTACGGCGTTCCTCTGAGATAGTTTACACAATAGGACTGATCTACAATGCGATGTCTACATCTAAATCTACGGTGCCGTCGATGGTTTCGTGTATTTTTTTACAGTAGACAGTGCGCATCTAAAACTCTATTTTCCGATGCACTAAGCCCATTGGCAATTAAAATAGGGCAGCTAATTAGTCAACAACAGTTTTACGTACAAATGCTATAGAATTGTTTTTTTTATTCAACCACAATTTCAACGTAATATAGATAGGGAGACCACTAACCGATTGCACCTACGAGATCGGTGTTTTCCCTATCTCCTCGACGCAGCCCCGATCGTGTAAACACACGAAGCGATGACGTAGTACGCGTAGCGAGATCGGGATCGGGAAGGGAACCGAGATCGGTGCGCTTGCAAAAACTCTCTAGTGTTCATCAGCTGCTCGCCCGCCTCGGTGGTATCTTCAGCAAAGGGGTCTGATTCATAATTATGTATGTATTGCTTATACATTCAGAACAGGGACGTAGTTTCTCCTACATTATCGAGGGATGTTCTCCCTTGCAGTCCTTCGTACGGCATCTACGAACTGGCTGTAGCTTTCTGCTGTCGATGTTATGCATTTAATATATGCATCTAGGTGTTGCGCATAACCGATCCAGTTTGACTCTTTGAGGTTGAACCGTCGGCGGAATAAAACATTTTGAAGGGTGATCACTGCGTTCATCTGTAGGCCAATGGGTCTATGTTGGGAGTGTGAAACTGGATCCATCACAATCCTGTTACAGCATCCTGCCATCTGGATGGTAACAGAGATGACGTCTGGGTTGTCACCTCTCCGCCATCAACCACTGCTGAAAGAGCTGGGAAGTTTGGGGTCGTGAATCAGAATGAGGAATTGAGCCTCTGCCCAATCATCTACCCAATCATATACCGTCATTGTTCGTTGTCGTGTATCCCCACTGTGCACTGCTCAGGCTGTTACATATTATAATTTACAATCTGTATTTTTTGGGGGGAATCATTCAGAGTATGTTGTCAATTGAGCTATGTTATGATTTAGTTTTATATTTAAATTACTTGACTATTTGTGGGCATATTGTTTAGAATATTCAAACTTTAAATACGTCTTTGGATTTAATGGTAAATAAGTTATTTATTTAAACAATATGAGCACGCCACGAAAAGGATATACTGAGACCTGAAATAAATTGAACCCAAAATGGTACTGATATAATTACTTATATGTACTATCAGTGTTGATGTAGACAAACCAGCAATTACAGGTTCAATTCAATGAAAACAGGATAAGTCAACCTTGATAAAGCATAGTTCAAACGATGTACTACTATGCTAAATAATGTTTTTGTTCGACATTTGGAGTGCTTGGATATAGTATCATTCATATTCATTTTAATGAATTCTGAATGTAAATTTCGAGTTAATATTCTTCTATTTAGCGTCACCCGAAGCAGCTCTTATGTTTGGAGCACATAAATAGTATTTCGTCACTGCTTACTCTTTCCAGACATGGACATCAGAGTGACAGAGTCAATCCACAACACAACACCTCAGATAGACAATCCTGGCAATGGTGCGACTACAGACACGGACGACATAACACTATTGATAGAGTTTCTCCACAACATAATGTACCCGTCAGTCAATACTATCAAGGATACGTTTACAAACCCGGACACCAGGACTTCAGTGACAGAGTCTCTGAACAACACTACAATCCAATCACATTGGCAAGAGTGCGAGCACAACTGGTGAGAATGTGCGCAACAAAGCAAACATTTCCAGCGTCACGACTACTGCGTTGACTGACACGCAGGAGACGTACAGTAACAACAACTCGACATGTTCTACGACAGACGACTCAAAATGTCTTGTGCACCATATGTGGTAATTACTTGCCTTGGAATCCCGGCAAATGCTACTGTGACAGGGCCTGCATCCACCTCGGAAACTGCTGTCTCGACTACGAAGCATACTGTTTGTCTAATCCAGAAATAACGCGCAACAATTACGGAGACATTTTACGAATTCGAATGTCACCAATTGCTAAATGTGTATATATTCACCTAAAACATCAATGGCTCGGGAAAGTAGAACTAATGATTGGGTCGTCTTACAGGAATATGACAACCACTGGTACTATAATAGTTGATATCTGCGAACGGCCGTCCGTGATGAACAACTCTCATACCACAGACATTCCGGTTATATTTCGGGACGTCATCTACCGCAACCAGTATTGCGCAAATTGCAATAATCCTGGAGAGAATTTCACTGATATGACGACGGCTGGTGTGACCTTTAACTGTTCGAACACACCTGGATCCGATTATTGGCAGCGCTCCGACCGAAACACCAGATACGACCAAAACATTTCCAATTGCCAAATTAAGTTCAATTTCTCAAATGTGAAGAACTTTGGGGACATATATTTCCGCCACACCTGCTCGAAGAAAACTCAACAAGCACACTTCTGCAACGCTGATGTAACTGACAATCCACACTGAGCCATGTGTAACGGCGTCTCAGACAAATTGACCGTGCGCTATTCTGTCGTGGTGATACAAAAAAAAATGGTATACTTCGAACATATTATCATACCAAGCCCTTGATTAACCCATTCACTTCGTGCGGTGGCGATAGCTTATACGACCACAAGACTGAATTATGCATCACACCCACGTGTCCTTATGGCCACGTGAGGCTGCGAAACAAACGTTGCGCGAGTCTGAATGTGACTATGCCACAGATGTTGTCAGGGAAACGTCGCAATAGGGTGTATATCGTCTCATCGACCGAAAAGAAAGAACACTTTGATATCGAACAAATTATCAAAGAAATTGTTGTTGATGTCTTTGGAATTTCAACAAGACATACAACATGCGATATCTTTAAAGTGTGGAACAATTGGGATAAGTTCATTTCCAACATATCAACATGTTGGATTCAAGAAACATTGTCTAGAAGTTTCGCTGATGTCGTGTCTAAAGTACAGTTGTTTGATAGACGAACCGAGTTCTTCTTCTGCAAAAGCAAATCGACATATGTGTGTTCAATGAAGACGCTAACGATTCATCGGGTGTCTGTGTGCAGGGATCGCCAAAGATTCGGCACGATTTAGTCTTCTTGGGTAGCAAAGCGTTTCCACGCACAATTCCGTCTACATTTCTGGTTGTGAATACAGCACAAGAGTAACAGAAACGCCTGTTATTATATCGTGGCGTTACAATAATACATGGATCAATAGTCAGCCAGCGCTGGTTTGTAAACCAGATATCTTCAGTTGTGATACGGTCACGTTTTACGGGAACGAATACATCGATATGGGTGAGTCACTTGTGGTGCACAGTAGGACATCGAAAGAAGTGCACATCCGCAAGAGAAAAATGTTCTTTGACTGGAATCGAATGCGATCGTATTGTGTGTGTTTATGCTTCCTAATATGACGGGGATTCTTGGTGGCAATCACGACAGCAAAGCAGCTGATTCTATTGTCCAGAATATACTTACATTGAACGGGAACACTTTGTCAATGACGTGTCTCGTATGCACGATGATCATCTACTGTATGTTCAAAGAAATTCGCACTCGATCAGGGAAATGCATAACGAATTGATGCGGATCGTTGTTCTTTGTTCAGTTATCGTTTCAGATGAGCAGAACTTTCATGTCGTATCGTGAGGTTTGCATCTCCATCGCCGTCTACCAACACTACACTTGGCTAGTTGCATTTCTCTGGATGAATGTACTTGCATACGATACATCGTGCGCATTTGCTGATCTGAAGCAATCTAACGGTGATCGCGATACATCTCGTCTTCGTTGTTTTGCCGTATACGCCTGGGGACTACCGGATGTCTTTGTCGCCGTCTTTCTGGGCATCGACTTCGGCACGAAGCTACCTTTCAGCTAAAGAAACAAGATGATATGTTGGATTTCAGGTCACCGAGTCACAGAGTATTACTTTGCAACTCCTCTAACCGTAGTGATCAAAGCCAATACTGTGTTGTTTGTTCGCACCGTCGTTGCTCTAAGACGTGCCTTTTCAATGTCGAGCAGAGCGCGACCACCGAAAGAACAACGCAGGATGTTCGTCATTTACATACGGTTGACGTCACTGATGGTTTTCACGTGTGTGACTTTTACAGCTTTACTTCATTTTGAAAATGAAACACGTTTCCCTCAGCGTTGGAAGTTTGTGAGGAAATACATCAGGTGTGAAGGTTTGGAGAGAGTTTGTTTAGAAATGTATTCATTAGTTCGAAGCTCCTCGCAAAAGCATTACTACGACTGCGTATGATGCAATGTAGGAACGTTTCACATTACTTGTTGAATTTTCGCTATTGAGATTAGCTTTGTAGCAATTGTCGGCTACGGTATCCTCTAAGTGTTTTCTAGTGTTTTTGACATAAAATGTATGTATATTAATATTCTGATTCACAATTGGTTCACTTGATTCTACTGTTATAATTATAATCCCCATACGTGAACATTATTTTGCCTTTATGTATGCTTGATTGTGGGGATATGGCAATTATTCCTATTGTTTTGGTATACCAGTCTATTGACTGTGTGTGTGTGTGTGTGTGTGTGTGTGTGTGTGTGTGTGTGTTTGTGTGTGTACGTGTATGTACGTGTGTGTACGTGTGTGTACGTGCGTACATGTGTGTGCGTGTGTGTGTGCGTGTGTGTGTGTGGGTAGGTAGTGTGTGAATGTTTGTGTTGTTGTGTATGTGTGTGTGTATGTTATACATTATATATATATATATATATATATATATATATATATATATATATATATAATGTGTGTGTACTTGTAGTAATATATATATATATATATATATATATATATATATATATATATATATATATATATATATATATATATATATATATATATATATATATGTGTGTGTGGGTGTGTTTGTATGTGTGTGTGTACGTGCGTATATGTGTATGTGTGTGAGTGTGTGTGTGGGTTGGTGGGTGGTGTATGTATGTTTTGTTGTTGTTGTGTATTTGTGTGTATGTTATATATTATATACATAATATATATAATATATATATATATATATATATATATATATATATATATATATATATATATATATATATATATATATATATATATATATATATATATATATATATATATATATATATATATATATATATATATATATATATATATATATATATATATATATATATATATATATATATATATATATATATATAGCACGCACGCACGTACGCACACACGCACCCACAGAAATACACGCGCGCACAAACCCACACCCACACACAATAAGCTTTCATTAATTTAACTGCAGCTGCTCTCGACCAGGCCAGTAACAAATGCCTTGCCTTTCTTCGTGCTCAGCTAATTATAATTATAATGGTTCTATAATTATGCATTCTGCTGGATGGTGACAGTGGATGATGCCTCGAGTCCTTGTTTAGTTTACGTTCTCTCCACCTGTCACCTGCTGTTGATAGCCCCGGGTGAGACGAGCTGTATGCCTACGAGGTCAATCACCAAGAGTTTTAATGGACGACTGCACAATTATAATGCACAATGACAACTTACTGCGAGATCAGAAATAGTTGTACTGCTGGCATTGGACAGTAAAGATCATGGGCGGCGTGAGAGTATTGAACACGTTTATCGGAATTGTATTGTGTCTGTCATTCAGCTGTGCGGGTAAGTTCTTTTTGTTTGATGACTGTTGTGTTTGTAAGCACATTATATAATAATAATAATAATATATAATAATAATAATATTATTATTACATTTCTTTCAAACGCAATTCCCATTAATATACTCAATCTAGTTATATATAAAACTTTAAATAAAGCAAAGCAATGTGTATAAGTGCAAATATAATATAGTAAAGCGAGAAAAATTATGATACAAATTTACATAAATAAATAAATATATATATATATATATATATATATACATACATACGTACACACATACTTACATACATACATACATCAAAACACATACACATATACATACGTATATACATACATACATACATATATACATGCATACATATATATATATATATATATATATATATATATATATATATATATATATATATATATATATATATACATGCATATATATATATACACGTACATACATACATACATACATACATACATGCATGCATACATACATACATACATACATACGTACATTCATGCACATGCATACACACATAATGCATACACTCATTACACATACCTATAAAAATATGAATTGTGCAATAAAGCGTGAAGGTACGCATATGTACAATAGTGTTTATTTGAGTAGCATACACATTATACATACGTACTTCAACACATACATGGATGATGTATACGTACATAAGCACATGCACACGTACATACAATAGCCACACGTACCGACGCACGCACACAGGTCCTTAGCCAGAAGGGTGACATTTTCCAATTTACCGTTTATCATTTATATTTACCAGTTATTCAAAACAAAAACAAACATGTCACAACAGTATAGCTATCTCATAAATATACTAAATAAGTATTGTCAGAATATTTGTTCTTTGTGATGTTTGATAGTCATAAGTAGTTTATTATTTGCATGTGTTGTTCATGAGAATAACTGCTTCACCGCACCAACTGTTGTATGTGAGGGGCTATTGTCCGGAGGGGCTATTGTCCGGGAAAGTTTATTGTCCCAGGTGGCACATTTCAATGGTTGATTACATGTAACTGCCCATGGAGTGCGATGTTAAACAGAAGCCACCCTCACTGTTTGACCAACTGGGGTACACCTTGGAAACAGGAGATGGGGTAGACTGTAGACCAACTGGGTGAAATGTTAATGCTTACTCACTTCCTGCACTCAACGGTTGCCTTCGTCAATAATTGAGGTTTTGGAAAGTAAGGGCAATCTGACTGAAAGTGAGTATATGTTAAATAGTTGTGTTCATAATGATATAATATATAATAAATGCAATATCCCGCCTTGATGAATGAATAATATATATATATATATATATATATATATATATATATATATATATATATATATATATATATATATATATATATATATATATATATATATATAAATTCATTCTCCCAACTTTATGAACATTTTCACCGGCATCACATGTAACATTAGTGTTGTCAACGTGTTTCAATGTAACACTTAATAAACACATCCTTTGTAGAACGGGGACGGCTCGCAGTGATAGGCGTCTCATCAGAGCCTGTCAAAGTCGGTAGCCCCGCAGAATTGCGGTGTGTCTTTGGTGGAGATAACGTGATCTATGTCACTTGGACAAAAATCCAATTAAATGGTTCGCGCGTGTTTGTATACGAACATAACCTTTGTTCCGAAACGTCAAGAGGATACAATGACCTTGAAGGTAGATCGACTGTGATCATCAAGCGCACTCAAACAAACGATGTTCCTGTCAGCTCTGCTACAGCGAAGGATGCCACGCCAGACTTAGGAGAAAGGGGAATGTTTGCACCGCAGAATAATGTCATTATACAGTCCAACATAGGTGCGGTGAAATACACGGTATCGTCACTTTCCATACAAGATGCAAATGTAGACGACGAAGGAGAGTATGAATGCGCAGTGAAGTTAGCACAGGAACCCTTAGTGTGGGCTTCGAGTGTGTTGAGCATCTACGGTAAGAATCGACCCTTGTTATTTTTTCATTGCATATCATAACGTGGAGATGATTCCGGCATAAGATTTTGTATAAGAACTTTCATTAGCCTGATATTATGTTATCAGGTTTTCTTCGAAGCTAGCCATGCGTTCGTTATACATCGCCTGCCGCTAGAGCAAATAGCGTTTAATTGGTTTAAATATTGGTTTATTAGAACACCTGAGCTTTATTCATTTTGTGGAAAATGTATTAATTATGTTTGTAAAGCTTTAATGTAATTCACTTTAGCCTACATATAACATCGGAAGGTTTGTCAAATCATGCACGACCACACACCATCAAAATAATTACATACATGGTTTTTTTTTAAATACACAACGTCTGGTGACATATGACCTATATGGTGGCTTATTGTATGTGGCGACACATTATCTCTGCAACGTGCGATATGTAAATTATTTTATTTTATTGAAATTGCAGTTATGGAGATCACTAAGCATTTATTAATAGGGCTAATTCACACGCTATGTCTTCGGGTGTTTAATTCAACTGTTGTTGTTGCAGTAATATTATTACTAGACAAAATTCCCATCCTCCAGACGAGATAACTTGGTGGTTCGTAAGGGACTTTCGGGATAACAAACATTATCAGGATGCACACCATTATCACATAAATATCCATCTATGCCTTGTACTTGATGCTACCATTCAATCTCTTGACAGCTTCTTGGAAAGTAACTCTCGAAATTGCGACGTAATGCTGTCATTGATAATAACGTTTAGCGACGCCGTGCCCTTGTATTACGCGACTTCGGACAATCGTAGAAAATACGTTGTGAACAATTGTACTTAGTTGTTCGCATAGCGTTGTGGACAACTGTGCGTAAGAACTATAATGGGTAATTTGATTATTCGTAGAGAGGGTAACAGCGGGGAGAATTTCGAAAAAAATAAGTGTCGCCACCCGACCGTGGGGTCGTATATGAACCCCTGAATGTTTAGAGCCCGAGTAAGATTACAAACAGTTATTGTTCGTACACCAAACCACCTGCATCGTCAACACATTGAGGCGGGGGGAGACAGGAAGATGACAAATAAAGTGACACTAAACTGTTCGCCCCATTATCATGTTCACTGTTTATTTTCCAAAAGACAAACGTTTTAATGTTTTCATGCTGTTCGCAAAGTTGCATTTTTAATCTTCTGACAATTCAATTATGCCGATATGTATTTTTTCGAGAATCTGCTGAATAAAATATTTCGTTAAACTGTTTATATTTGTTTTTCAACGTAATATATGTTCCTCGTCAAACTGAGTCCAAAACAGTTATATTGTGTATTATATTAATTAATCATGTTGTTGATGACACGTGCTTATGTTGCCAGCCAATATGGGCACAGCATGATTATCACAGCACAACTTTGCCAAAAGGGGTACCGTCTCAAAATCACCAGCACTTCATTCGTATGATATGAACCCGGGTGAAAAATAGAAATCCCGAATATCGAATAAACTCCTCTGCTCTACAGTTCCTCCAGGCCGACCGTCAATCGACGCCATCGAGGGGCCTTTTGTAGAAAGTGCTGACATCACTCTACGTTGCCGCTGCAAAGTCGGTAAACCGGTCGCGACATTATTTTGGTCTCGACAACGTGGCAGACATCTTGGTTTCCGCAACATGGTGGGGAAGTCATGGTCGACCCTCGTGCATCGCCATGACGACGGCACCAGCTACACAGTGTCCGAGTTGCGCGTGCGGCTGTTGGCTGAAGACGACGGAGCGGTGTTTCGGTGTCTTGTCAAGTCAGGAGAAGACGAATTATTCGACGACAAGAAAGTATCCGTCCTATGTGAGTAGAGTCTTTAATTGACTACACGTTGTGGCTACGCGGGTGAAATGCTCTTATGGGGTATCATTCGATTTGGTTTATTCGCCAATGCACGAAAGCAGTTCAACCATACACTGTGACCATAACATACCTACAAAGTCAGGTAACGATGCTAGACCAGGCCACAAAGTCAGGTACATGATGCTAGACCAGGCCACAAAGTCAGGTAACGATGCTAGACGAACAGCAACTTCTCGAAATTTTGTATATAAGAAATAGTACAATGTTCGAAACTGTGAGTTCTATCATAGCTGGTAACATGCCAAATGAATGCGTTGTATGTAGGTTTTACCAAAATGCTGTCAACTACTTTACGAAGAAAAATCCGTTAAACCAATAGGGTTTATAAGGAAGCATTAGTTGAGCCATTTTTGTAGTGTCTATGACGCAAACATATTCATAAGTCAAAATTGTTTTTACTCATACAAATTATTATTAGCAGTAAATTATTAGTAAATAATTTTATAAGCTGGCTCAACTAACACTTGGTGTGGGGTAAGTTGAGCCACAGTGTAACGTAAGTTGCGTTAGTGATTTATTGTTATAACTTACGTAAGCCTTGGACAAACAATTCTTAGCCCAATGGGTACAACACGAATCTGACAAATCTACGCGTTTAATTAATACGTCGACACACTTAATTATTATAGACTTATAGTTCAATCGGACAAAAATGTAAGCTAATATATAGACTTGTAGCAATTCGTTGTCCAATTTGCTTCGACAAAGGAATCCCTTAATGTATATAAGGGTAAAGAACATTCGTTTTCGCCCTTTAACCGTTGCTCAACTTACCGCCCTTTGCGCCTTTGGTGGTTCAACTAGCCCCGTTTCGACAATTAAGCTTATTTAATTTACTGTTCATTAATGCGCAAAGTGACGTAAATAATCTTATTCACTGTGCATAGCTAAAACGTGTTTAAGTTCACATATAATAAAATCTGGTCACGTGCTCTGATAATTTATACACCAGCATGCATTGATAACAATCAAACGTTTTGAAAAAAATACAAAAAACATACTTTTAGCTCAAATGTTATAACCGTTGTGACAAAAGTAACCTATTATACGTAAATCGTGTTCTAATAACATGTTCAATCGCTTGGTGGTACCATGTATCTGTCGCTGCTGTAGAGTCCTAGGAAACGTGGGTGGCTCATCTAACCTAGTGGGTATAACACTGTGTTCCCCTATATCGCTTTCACATGTTTGTTACGTGGACACTTTGCATGGTTTGATATATCCACTCACTTGGTCTCAAGTGAGATTATGTTTATTCCATTGATATTTGAAACATTAATTTCATGTAGGCTATAGCTATATTTATGAAAGTTGAGTCCGAATAAAGATGGCAATAATAATACAATTTCTCTATTTGGTAGATCCGCCCCGAGATAGCAAAATCGTGTTTGACGCCGTCAAAGAGAGGTGTTCCTGTCACGCCAATGGAAACCCTCTCCCCTCATATATCTGGCTCTGGCTTGCGGCTGACGGGAAACGCAAGGTCGTCAGTACCAACCAGTACCTGGACATGACGTCATTTCCGGGCCGAGGTTTCTTCCGCTTCCGATGCATAGTGTCGAACATGATTAGCAATACTCGATATACGAGCGTCTTGGAAATACGGATGCACGTTTCAAGTACGCTTTACCAACTGACTGTTAGAATATAAGTATCTACAACTCACGTTATTATTGCATGTTATACAAAGGCTAGCCGTGCTGATATCCACTCGACGTTCGCAAGCGTATGTTTAACATAGGATTATCAGAACGAGGCTGCCGTGCATTATCTGGTTGGATATATGAAGGTAATAAGACTTATCTTATTGGTCTAGAGCATTTTAACGTGATATATCAAACCAGATAACACACGGCAGCCGCGTTCTGGGAATCCATCCGACGTGTGAATCATTTCGAACGTAACCGAGTTCGCACGTTGTCATAGACACGCGATTGTTCGAACGATTTGCGTGTTTTGTGTGATTGTTGTGATTTACGTACGTCCGTATCAGTTACTACGAACTGTAGGAATGCTTCGTGAAACCGACCCAGCAGCATATTTATCAATGTAGGAAGTGGAAAAGTATGCTCAAATGTGAATTATCCGTTATATAAAGGGAATAACATACCGTTTGTTGATGTCACTCTCGTGACACCAACGATATAACATCACTCGTGCCTGCGGTACTCGCTTGTTATGTGTCTGATAACACTCTGGTGACAATACAAAACAGTGTATTATTCCCTAATTGTTCTATGCGTCAGATTTCGCACATTGTAAAAGTAGTTTCGGCTTTCTGCAGATAATCGTACAGCAAACACGTGGGCCGTACCATATTAATTAGTTATCTCATCATAATTATGTTTAACAAAAATATGCTGACTAACAATGCTCTGGCAATTCGATCAAAATAATTAATAAATATCCGAACGTGGTAGACGCCGACAGCATTTCCGTACATATTATTATTATTTTTTAAAACTCGAGTCTACCATTTGTTCAAATCAATTTCTGATTTCTTACAAAAGCAATTAGATATGCTTGCATGTTGATATAACTTAATTGACAATAGTATAATTTGTTCTAACAGATCCGCCTGTCGAAACAGTTGAGGCAACTATCGAATCTGCCACGCCAATAACTGTCCAGCATACATCGCCTACTTCGAAACTACTTCAAGACAAAGAGTCGGTAGCAGTAAACGATATCACAGGGACGGCGTTCCGAGATAGGTTGAATTACAAAAATGCACCAGCTGACGGAAATAAGAACGACCTCTACATTGGTAACAGAGAAGACGGCGTAGATGTTTTCCAAGAAAATCCTGAAGAGAGAGTCCCACAGCTATATGTTGACAACAATGCCGATGATGTTGCTGTTGATAAAGAAAGCGAAAGTGGCAACTACGATGCACTACACAACAGAAACAAATTGACGAGTACCGACGATGACGTCATCAATGAAGACAAAGGTGCAGTTTACACGAACGTTGACATCAACTTAGATTACGAAGTCTCATCACGTGCACAATCGAGGTCGGACAATAATAATGTAAAATCAGCTGGTACTATAGGTAATCGTGGACTGGTCGCCAAGGAAGACGCGAAGGCGTGGATGGGTGGTAGGCAAACAATACAGGCGCTTCCGGAGTCGGACGGAGACACAAACGTATCAGGAGACGACCAACCGACAACGGTTAAAAAAACTGTAGAAGGAAACACACGCATTGAAAATACAGGCGTGCAAACTATTCAGGCCTTTGGACGAGTCAGGAACATGAAAATATTTGCAAAAAACGGGGGTTCGGTTGAAGTTGCCGAAGCCACCGGACCAATTTATGATGGCCACGAATCTGTCATGGCCTTTGTCAGAGTTGACGAAACAAATCGTATACCAAATCAAAGCGGCGACGTGTCCAGTAAACGTGGACAAGGCTCGCGCATCATCCGCCCTGAAATGAAACAAACAGATTTGAGCATGAGACCGATTTCATTTGATCACAGTATGAGAAATGTCGCAAAAATGCAAGTCGACACCGGTGTATTTAAACGCTCAGACAATGAGGTTGTAAACAAACTAGATATGGGTCACTCTGGTTTTCAGACAATACAAGCGTTTGCAGATGTAACCCAAAAGCAGATGAATGACAAGAAAGAGGAAGACACCATAAAGTCATCGATGAGAAATGTGCATTCGCAACTTTACGCAGCTGCTAATGGGTTAGCTGATGACGTCCTCATGACAGGGACGTCGCGGGATGATTTCTCAAGAGAGATGGCGGGTGAACAAACGTGGAAAACGGGTCCAGAAATCAATATGAACCTCGGAACACTGGACAGACTGGATAACTCTAATTTGATTGTCATGGGTGGCAATAGTGACGGTGCTTCTGAAACACAGAAGCAAGACGATGACAAGACAAAGAAAGCTAATTCATCTGCAGGTCATGTGAACGACTATAGCTATGGTCACTTATTGTACCAAAAGGCAATCAGTGTAACCGGTAATGTTATAGTTTCTACGAAAGAACGCGTAGAAAACGCGGAAAATACTACCAGAAAAACCCACAGGTAAACACGTATTCATTGTTTTCTCTCTAGATAATTAAATTATATATTATTGATCAATGGACAACAACTCTTTCTATGAACTGCTTTTGGGCTGTTCAATGTTCAACAGTAATACACATGCAATATAGCAAATTAATATAAAAACGGGGTAAATAAGACTGCCTAGACATTATTGGTTGTTATTAGAAAACTTGATTAAGTGGAATATCTTATTATGTCGTTTGCACATTGTTCGTATATCAGCGTATAAGAATAAAAACTAATTGCATATCGTCAATGCTATGATACCATTTGATTTGTTCGGTTCAGCTTCGTTCGACCAGAAGGTCGCAACATCACTCGTATGACGACGGCTGATGAAAACGTTCACAAAAGTCAAGGTCGTCTTCACATAGGTCAAGGTCGCCATCTTCTCCATATAGCGAAATATAATGGCAACCAATCCAGTAAGCTACAAAGTTTCATAATATTGAAAGTAATATTTCATAAAACGCACACCAGTGTGATTGTGTCGAAGCAATGCTTATAGGTTAACATGTATAACGAAGTCAAATAATAAAAATTACCGTATCATCATAATAAGCATCTGACTGCAGAGGGCAATATATTCATGTGCACATACTTATGTAAACCAACCAACTTAAATTAAATGCGGTACGAGCACGTATGTGTATGTGTGTGTGTGTGTGTGTGTGTGTGTGCGTGCGTGCGTGCGTGCGTGCGTGCGTGCGTGCGTGCGTGCGTGCGTGCGTGCGTGCGTGCGTGCGTGCGTGCGTGCCAGCGTGCCAGCGTCCTGCCTGTCTGTCTGCCTGTCTGTTCTGTCTGCCTGTATATCTGCATATATGCATGTATGTCTGATGGTGTGCCTGTCTGTATGTATATATGTTTGCCTGTATGTCTGTCTGTCTGCCTATCTGTCTGTATGGACGTGGCTACGTGTGTTTGTGTGTGTGTGTGTGTATACTTGTGCGTGTGCATGTCGTTGTATATGGCAGTGTATTTGTATTCGTGCTTGTGAATCCGTGTAACTTTCTTCTGTGACACAGGTCAATACGAGACGGTGACGGCGGTACATAGCAAAGAATTTGACTGCAAGCGACGAGAGGACGGCGCCTATGGGGGCGGCTGTCGTACCTTCTACCGGTGTCTCACACATCGCGGCTTTCGAGTCCAATGTCGACAACCATTCGTATTCAATAGGCACAATGGTCGCTGCGGCAGGTCAGTCGGTGCCGCCCTTAACCTGAACAATTTGCACTAGTTTCCGTACTTTCCCTGCGTGTTCTTCCTAACAATTAGGATATATTTGTTTATTTACAATCGATATACAATTTGTTAAGTGCCAATGAACCTAGTTTTCATGGTTTTATGCAAAATTGGATTCGGCTGCAGAATGTGGCACCTTAGGCTACATCGAGTAACACAATAGGAAAGACAATAACTGGGCATTTCACTGGATTTCAGTAGGAAAGTAATATCTCGAAAAGTATGGGTATTACTCTATGTCAGCAATCCACATTTGATTTGGAGAAAAGGATTGTTTTGTGTATATATGTCGTCAGAAAATGACACATATGACGAGCTGTGGCAGAGCTGCCCTCCATATGATAAATTTAGATTAGTTTCCTATTTTCTCTGTGTGTTTCCTCCTTAAATTGTAATATCATGGACATTATATGGACATCTCGTTAATTTGCAGCGAACACAATTTGGTTGGTTGTATGGAAAATTTAATTTGGCGACAGGAAATGGCAACGAATAGCCAAAATGATAGAATGGCGTTTGATGATGTTCCGTTTGGAAGCAATATCTGAAATATATGAATATAATTCCCTGTAGCTAATCCACATTTTATTGAAAAACATATCTAGTATTTCGCATGCCTGCGTCTTGTGGCATTAAATTGAACCTCCCTAATACATCAGACCGACATTGTCATTATAAACTGACGTGTAGACTGAACTGGTTACTCTAGATATTCGTAATAACTAGAAAACATGCATGTGTGAGTAAAATGGTATCTCATTTATTTAACACATATTAGTAGAAAGTATGATACGCCGAAGCGCCCCTAGCTCAAATTAGCTGCCCATGGTAACAGTGAGTTGCACTCTAGGAGCGTACATCAAATCGTACGGATAAACCAAATGTTACAGCACATGAAAAAGTGTACTAACCATATGTACATTGATGTAAAAACAGAAAGGCGGGGGTACATTGATCCCTACAATGAACAATGTTATACATAAAGTATGTAAATACACAAAACATACTCCGAATGATGTACACACATGCACACACACACATGCACACACATACACATACATGCACACACGCACGCACGCACGCACCCACCCACCCCCACCCCATCCCCCCCACACACACACACTTAAACCACTAACACATTATGCAGAGATGGAAGGTTAATTTTGCCTTACAAAGTAGTACTCAGTTAACGACCTCAGACCTGAATAACCGCACTAAAAACCCCGTATACACAGTTGATGATTCAGCGAAGTGGGAAAACATTTAATGCAAGACATCTTGTACCAATCTGGACAAAGCGTAAAAATAATCAAAAACTATTGTGAACTACCTCTCTACAATTAGTGTTTCACAATGAATCTACGCATGTCCGAAATGTGACATACGACAAAAAAAGAAAACAGTTGATGTAACGTTAATGAGGGTGGGTTGGATTTAAAATGTCAGTACAATTGCTGTCGTTGTTGAATGGTTGAGCGCACAGAACAACTGAACTGGCCTGTGTCTCAAAAACACGTTGCAGCTCTTCCGTCCTAATCCGTTTCAGTCAGACAAGGCAGTTAAGAGGGTATCAAATTGTTCTTTAAGATATTAAATGGGTATGAAAATATTGATATAAATATTTTTCTCACTCAAAATTTTGGACTCTCGATAAGCCTTGTCCACTTGCCTTTGCCTTGGATGGTAATCGTGTTAAATCAGTTTCGACCAATCACCGGTCTGATAACGGGCGCATGACCCCATTTGTCCTGCAAACCCAATCAGCGCCTCCTAGCGATTAACAGTCTAAACTGCAGGGCCTGCATAACTAATACGGAAGGGAGCGCCACTAATACTTGTCTGCACCAACCAGCCGGCATCGTTATATTGCTTGGCGGGCAACGACTGCGCTCACAAAAAAAGTTATTTCGTCGTTTGGACAAAATTGCATATTCGTATTTACGGTGTCACACAATGTCACAACGATACCATCTCCCATAAGCTTTACATAGTATTATCAAGACAAGTGTGTCGGCTTTCGCTCAGGAGACGCACTGCTAGCGCCCCATGCGGACTACGGAGAAACTGCTCAGGGAAGGCGGATGGAATGTACGCAGACGTGGATCGCCGCTGTCGCTTCTACTATTCCTGCTTCAGCGGCTTCTTCCTCGGGCACATCGCGTGCGGTGAAGGTGATTAACACACAGATGTACTACTCTATTGAATTCCGTATTTTTGATTGAAAATTCTGCCTAGAGCCATATAAAGCCGTACAACATTTCTCCTTAGTTAACCGGCCTGTTAAATTCCTACTCCGGTCGATTGTCGCCATCTATCAGGCTACGAAATATACCTACATCAAATAAAGTCCGCTAGCCTCAGCATGACTTGCTCTACCATTGCTATAACTTCGTTATTCGTTTTATACGTATATGGTGAACACAAGAAGATGTGCGCTTTATCAACAGTGTTCTATTTAAAGCAAACACGAATTAAAAGTTGCTTGGTCCGATGTGAGTAGAAAGGTTCGCACTTATTGCAATAAATTTGTTTTGTTTTTATTTCAGGTTTGCGATTGGGCGAATAATTCATAATGTTTGTCAAGAAATCTCTTAATTTCAACTGCACATAATTGCGAATATAATTTGATGTTGAAATTGTACTTGAAACATAATAAAGTTACATTTTGTTATTTAACTATTGTACATCTATCGAGTGTACAAATGTTTAGAAAGTCGTAAAGAATAATGGCATCGCCAAGCCAAACATTCGCTTATACCACATCGCCAACCGTCCATTTCGAATTCATAATCAAGTTGTGGTAGCGGCGATTTGGTGAGTGTCGCCATTGTTATGGAATGTGATAGTGGATTTCCCGAAATTCGCGAAGGTAGAATGTCTAAAGTTCTAAATAACATATAATTTTGTCCTGTAACAGTCAAAATGCACCGTCATCATATCCCAGCGAAGTTTCATATACAATGTGCTTGTTGTTATGTTAATTATTAATACACGAAGACAGTTCCCACAATAGCATGGGCTGATGGATAATGCCTATGAATGTGTTAGCCCTGGTAATAATGTCATGAATTGATTCAGCTAAAGCATGTTGCATGTTTCCTCACACTTCAGATTTGGTGTTCAGTGAAGCTGCTCAAGTTTGTGATTGGCCGAAGAACATTGCGCCACCGTGCGGAAGGAAGCTGTGACATTTGCTACCTACGTATTTCAACCAACGCACACGGAACATTTCGCAGATTTCGCCCTAAAGACGATGTGCACAAATTAAGCCAGAAAGGCTACGTAAACACTTGCTGCATGTTGATATAATTTACCATTTGGTACGATTCAGAAGTAATCACGCGAAGAAGGAAATACTTCTACGCTGTGCTTCTGCTAACGTAACAAAACGTTCAGAGCAACACATCGCATAGAGGAACGAAATGAGAACCAGGCCACCGGAGAGAATAAACAAACTGACGCCATGCCTCGTGGAACCAGCCTTATATCACTATACACGTTATCCATCCACCATTAATTCAGCATTACAGACTAAATAGTTTGTCTGGTTACATCTGATTTGGATTATTGACTTAATTGTGTTAAAAGCATGTGCGAGATTATGCAACATGTCTCTACCGTTTCAACAAGAAACACATGACCGAACGCGAAATGATATCTCGCCGTCAGAAAAATACGAACCAATGACAGTTACTGGTGCAAAGATTTGGAACATTCTCAGCCCAGCACTAACTCCATATATGTTTTTAAAATATGTTATCTGACCAATATATTTGACCAATCAACAGCCAATCGCGAGACCACGAACATTTTAACTGGACTCTTTTAGTTAACTTTTTGATACTATGTATTTCAACCTTATATTTACAGAATCGCTAAGATATACGTGTTACGTAACTTATTTGAATAATTTTATAATATAACTTTACTTCATTTTAAACTGTGCTCTCGTTTGTTATTATTTAGTCTTAAGCAGTGCAGTATTTACGTATATTTACGTGACATGTGCAAAATGCGTCACCTGATATCCGCTTCAACGACCTTTGATGCGGCATTGACGTCACTCGACACTGCGTCTAAGTGGTATAAGCGTCGAGTAACGTGATAAAGATCAACACGAACAATTGTTAGCATTTCATTGATTTTTTACTACGATAAGCAATTACATACAACAACGCAATGTCGCGCATTTATATTCATTATAAATCCAGTGTGTATGTCATCTTCAGAACACGGCGAAAACGACCGGCTGATTTCGATATCAAGTTACATCCCGCACTGCCCGACCAGGTGTTGGTTGAGTTGCAGCTATACGTAATTATACAATCATGTCACGTGGCTTGTGATTGTCTATGTAAGTAAAACCCATGTCATTGTACACAAATACGTTACCTCGTGTAAGCATAGCTTACAACATAGCTAATGAATGTCGAACCACGCCAATCGTGGCCCCGCCAAGAGGTAATTGTGCTTGAATGACAAACTATACCAAGTTAGCGTCGAATACTTCACCTAAAAGTATACTTCAGATGTACTTTACATTCGTCGTACGCTGAGGCGTCACCACGCAGGTGGAACTTTAACCTTTCGCTCGGTATGCTTACCTCTGCTAACAACAACCCGAATAACTGTTTTTTGTGGAACTAATTTTATTATATATTATTTCGCCATAACATAATATTATGTCATGTTGACTAAACACAAATCACCACACGTTCATCATACATTGATATAGCACACCGCGCTAAGCATTTACCTTAACCGTTAGCTTTCAGTTATTAAGCGACATTTGAATAAGCAAAGATTGAACAAGATTGCCACCCAGACGGCAAGTGGCCTAGGAAGTCATTGACTTGTCGATGTTCCATTCGTTGTTTGTCTATGTGTAGCCTGCCGTTATCCGATGCGTGTCAGTTTAATTTATCAATTGAATGACGTGATCAGAACAATAATAATATATAACCGCATAATGTGTTCTGCAAAGCTCAACAACATCGTAATGTATTAAAGCGCTTCAAGAAACGGAAATATTTCAACCACTGTCCAGCCAACGTGTCTCTGCTGACAGATTTACATTCACACAACAGCGTAGATTGAGGAATGCTAAGATAATTAAATTACTAACGTATCTTCCTACTACAAACAACAACAACAACAACAACAGCAACAACAAGAGAAAAAAACGACGACGGCGAAAAAAAACAGCTGCAGCAGCAACAACAACAACAACAACAAAACGACGACGTCAACAACAACAACATCAGAAGTAATGAAGAGAAACTTTTACTGTAACTATCTATATCAGTACCAGATGCGTCAATACCAATATCACGTATTTGTAATAGAATCGGGTGGTCATTGTCTTTTGAAAAGACCAAAGCACGCGTGTTTCATATCACACCTGTTACGATAAACGTATTACCCAACAACTGTTTATTATGAGGAATACGTTATTATAGTATAATGTATACTCAAAACAACCCGCTCACATTGATATGAACTCGGTTGGAACAAAATAAAATTACCAAAACCCCTTGAACAATTCAAGAAAGATGTTGAGAATGTGGGGAAAATAAATATATTTAATAACTAAAAGTTGTTCGATATTCCAGTGTCTAGCTCAAGCCAATCACTGCGCTTACAAATAAAAGACATCATCACGTAAAATTTAAAGAGTCCTCCATGACAGGATTTAATCCATCAACATTAGTATACACACTGCCACGAGCACACTGAAAGAGGCGAGTCCTCGGGTGGCGTTTAAATAGTGTCAGTGAAGGAGCATCACGGAGGGAAAGTGATAGAATGTTCCAAAGAGTGGGGCCGTTTGTTCCAAATCCGATGCAGATGCACTTGGACACTAGCTGCAGGCGGTCGTAGTTCTAGTTATTGGATTCATCAGTCGATGCAGGTAGGCAGGTGCCGCATCATATGTAGCCTTATAGACATATGCCTGTGTTGTTCATTTGAAGCGTTGCCTCGCAAGCAGTGAATGCAGATACACCATAACTGCTGTGATATGTTCAGAGAAGAACAACCATGCGGACCTCCCTATCTTCTGGAGGCGTGTTAGGTGATATTCGGCTAGGTCCAACAGGAGGGCATTGTACTAATCTAGATTTCGCACTGCATGATGTATGGCCTGATGGAGTTGATACGTCTCAGATTGAAGTTACACATCTTTCAACCAGCACCAACATGTTCATTGGCATACGTCTATCCCTAAAGATAATGTTGCTGCGCCGCAGGTGACATCAGTGTTTTCCACATCATCTACTGTGACTAAAATGTCCGATTTTTTTAGTGGCTGTCTCTCTTATAGATGGTACAGTTGCAGACAGTTTGCATAGGCGTGGTAGTCAAAGGCCTTTCTCTCCGCCGCCCTCTATTCTCCGTCCACAGTTCGTTTCTTCTTTCTTCTGCCTACCAACCGCACAGCCTGTCGTCAGTTATTGCAGTCGGCTGCAGGAGATTCCCATTAATCGATCTTGTTCTGAGCAGATTTGATATATCGTTTGCAAGCATCCCTGAACCGCAGAGCTGGACGGCCGACACCCCTTGCACCCGCGGCAAGCTCACCGTAGAGGACGTCCTTTGGAATATGTCCATCCTTCATGCGGCAGACTTGACAAAGCCGAAGCATATATCGCTTACGTAACAGGACGAACATGCTGGGGATGTTTGTACGCTCAAGGACATCCTTGTTTGGTGTATGTTCCTGCCAGGTGATTTCAAGTTTGCGCATGAGGGATGGGAGATGGAAAATGTTGAGGCGTTTGTCCTGCTTCGCACACGTTGTCCACGCTTCGCAGCCGTATAGGAGGGTGTCTAGGACACAAGTCTGGTATACTCGAATATTGGTGTTCTCAGTGAGCATGCTGTTCTCCCACACCATTAGATAGCCTTGATATCGCAGATGCTGCCTTTGTACCTCTACGTTGAGGGATAGGTTGCCTGCGACGGTTGGCCCTAGGTAGGTGAACTCCTGCACCACCTCCATAATGTGGTCACCAATGGTGATGGTAGGAGCTTCGTACTTTATTTTTTGCACGCAGACGGGCCAGGTGCAAAAGCTTGCCATCAATACTCGAATGCAAGCATACACCTTTCGAAGATGACCAGAAGACATAGGAAAGCAGGGAGAAGAATATCTCAAACCAGATTGGTGCAAGAACTCCTTACGTACTGTGTCATGCATGTCTTCGTGGAATGAAGAAATCATACTCAGCAGCTTTGGGGGACGTCCGATCTGTTCGAAGAGTATGAAGAGTCTTATTCTGCTGACCAGGTAGGCCTTTGTCAATTTCAACAAAGGCGATGTATATTAGTCTCCTCTGTTCCCTACGCTTCTCGTGCAACCATATCAGCGATAATAACATGTCGATGGTGGATTCTCCTGCTCTGAAGCCGCACTGCTTTTTTTGGTAGTACATTTCCGAATTGTGCTTAGCAGTGATATTCCTCTGTCGTTGTTGCAGTCACTATGATCTCCTTAGTTCTTGTAAATCGTGGCAAAGTTGGAGTCACGCATGTCTTGGGACACCGAACCCTTTCCCCAATACAGGCAGATAAGTTGTAAAAGTGTTTAAGCATAGCAGTTTTCCCACTTGAATACCTCAGATGGTACGCGTCATCGCAACCCGGTGCTTTGCCACAAGATAGAGAGTCAATGGCTTGCGCAACATTTGGTTGGCGGTCAAGCAGCCCCGTGACTGGCAGTCCCCATACACTATACAGGGCTGTATCTGTGACACAAGTTTCTCTGGAGTAAAGCTCAACATAGCGGGTGACTCATCTCTCCATTTGTTTGTTGCAGTCGGTGATAATCTCGCCAACATAATGCCGCGTGCTAAAGTGGGTATCAAAGAAAGCTCCTAAGTTTCTGATCGATACAACAACTGATGGCAACACAACCAACCACAAGAATGTCCGTATATAGTCATAATACTTCGAGAGTGGTGGTTACTATATAATAATATTACGTGCAATACGCGCTGATATATTAAACAAGCAAAACAAGCGAACAATAAGTCAATGATCTGTTATGTGATATTACAGACGGGTGTTGTTTTTTTCGGGCGGAGTGGCTGTCGGTGGATTTGACAACTCGGGTGTGTTCTTGCTGTGCTTGGCATTGTACCAATCTCGCCAGAGTCCACGGACTGTCGGCGTCAGCGTGAAAGACACACAAATAAATACTCCTTGGCAAGTGTTGCACAGAATGAACGGGTACCACAAAAAATGTAGAATGTCGACCATTGCCAAGTAACCGAACAGCCACGTGAATCCCATCAGTGACGTCAACCGCATGTAAATGGTGAACGTCCTGCGTTGTTGCTTTGGTGGTCGTGCTCTGTTGGCCGTTGACATAGTGCGTCTGAGAGCAACGACCGCGCGAACAAATAACACTGCATTGGCTGTGATCACTACGGCTAGAGGAATAACAAAGTAGTACGTAATTGCGTGGTCGCCTTCGATCCAACATACCGTTTTGCTGCCGTAGCTGAACGGTATTTTCGTGCCGAAGGCGAGCACCAGACAACCAGCTATAAAGACACACGGTAGGCCCCAGGCATACACGGCAAATAAACGAAGACTGGTTATATCGTGAACCACGTTAGATGGCTTCAGATCAGCAAAAGTGCGCGATATGTCGAAGGCAAGTACGTTCATCCAGAGGAAGGCAACTAGCCAAGTGTAGTGCTGGAATACGGCGACAGCGGTGCATGCACCACCATAAGACAAAAACGTTTCGCTCACTTGGAAAGATAGCTGGGCAAAGAACAACGCCACGCACAGATTCATGATACATTTCCCAGCTTTTGTGCGAATCGTTTCGAACATGCAGTAAGTGGTCATCGTGAATGCTAGAGACACCATTGACAAAATGTTTCCGATCAGCGTAAGTACACTCTGAACAGAAATGCTAGTTTTATTGATACCAATAATTCCAGTCAAATTAGTAAGCAGGGTAGCACACAGTGCGATCGCATTCGAATCCAATCGAAGAACATTTCTCTCGCTGATTTTCACTTCTTGCGATGTCCCACTATACAACACCAGTAATTCGCCCACATCGATGTATTCATCCGCCCGAAACGTGACCGTATCACAACTGAAGATGTCTGGTTCACAAATCAGGGCTGTCGGACTCTCGATCCATCCGTCGTTGGTTAAATGTTTCAGCCGCCAAGATACAATAACAGGCGTTTCAGCAACAGCGTACAGCTGTGCCGTACTCATCACATGAAACGTAGACAAAAAGGTGTTTGGAAAAGTGTCGTCATTCAAGAAGACTAAATCGTGCCGAATCTTTGGTGATCCCTGTAAACAAGTAGACCCACGTGACCCGGAGGACACGTTAGTGTGACGCATATTCCGGTCTTATGGTCGTACAGGCTGTCACCGACGCAAACGAATGTTTCAGTCCGCGGATTTAACATGGCAATACGTACAAAGATTTCAAATGGTTCTATGTTATATAGCTTAGAACATTGCGTGAAGTTATATGGGTCTGAGTGGCCGTTGCACATGGCGCAGTGCGGATTGTAGTACTCTGTGCGTGACGGCACGTGGCGAATATACGCCCGGTATTTCTGACAAGTTGATCGTAAGTAATTAAAGTCAAACTGTGCACCAGCTACGTCGGAATTACACACGATTTCTGGACGAGTATTTTTGAAGCAGGTGTAGCGGTCAGCTAGTTCGCGAAAGTTCTCCACATTTGAGAAATTGAACTTAATGTTGCAGTTGTAATTGGCTATGTCGAATTTAGTGGGTTGATCGTAGTGTTGCCAATGATCGGAAGCGTTTCTAGTTTCGTTCACGCAGTTAAAATCCACAACTGCTTTTTTGATTTCAGTGAAATCCTCGCTAGGATTATTGCAAATTGCACAATACTTGTTGCGGTAGATAATATCTCGAAACACAACCGGAATTTCTGTGATGTGAGAATTGTTCATCACGGACGACCGTTCGCAGAGGTCAACTGTAAAATAGTCATCAGAGGTTGTAATTCGCTTATTCCCGCAAGACGACACAACCATTAACGTATTTAAGTAAATTGTTTCGTGTGGAATGTCGACGCATTTGGCAGTTGGTGACATTCGAATTTGTAAAATGTCACCGTAATTGTTTCGCGTTACCTTTGGACCAGACAAACACTTTTCTTCGTAATCGAGACAGCAATCTCCAACTTGAATGCACACCCTGTCACAGTAGCACCTACTGTCCTCTATCATCTGGCGTTGGCCACATTTGTCTTCGCATGACGTGTTGCACATTTGATCGTAGAACATGGCTTCAAGTGCCTTTAAAATTCCCTGTTTGTGTGTGACATTTACAGATGACGTTGTCCAGTTATCAACGGTGTCGTTGCTTTTCTTTGTCGTGTTGTAGTCATCGGACGACTCCTGTGTGGTGATGTCTGGAGTGCTTGTTGGGTAACGTACATTTGTTCTCTCATCTTTGCCAATGTTGAATGACTGAAGCGTTACGTTGTAGAGAGAATCTCTCACTAATGCTGCGTTGTCCGTTATTGTACTCGCACCCTTGTCAACACTAACTAAATGGGGCGTTGTGTTGTGGACATATTCTGTCAATGGTGCTCCGTTGTTAGTGCTTAATGTCGCATCCTTGCCAGCACTGACTGAAGGAGGCGTTGTGTTGTGGAAAGACTCTGTCACTGATGCTCTGGTGTATCTTACTGTACTCGCATCCTTGCGAGTATTGACTGACTGAGGCGTTGTGTCGTGGACATTCTCTGACACTGATGCCTTGGTGTCTGTGTCTGGAAACAGTAGAGGAGACGGGGGCTAGTTGTTACAATTTTAAGTTAAATACATTTTTTTTTAAAGTATGTTCTATACATTATTTGTGTCAACGTATACATTAAATGTATTATTCGTGTTAATAAAACATACCATACCAATGTTATTCCATTTGATAGTTTGGTAGATATATGAAGTTTTCCAGGCGCGGTCGACTGTAACAACAAGCCCCGCAAAAAGGGCACATTGTTACAAAAAAGAACAAGTGGATAACAAGACATGTGTCACTTGTTCATGTTACTTTTATTGCATTAGTTGTATAATACACATTTATGTACCTTATACACAATGTGCATAACACTGTAGGTATTCACAGCTTCATACATTAAGTTTTACATTTGTAGTTACCAAAAGGGACACATTCTCCATATACATACATACATAAAAAAAAATGTGTAATGGAATATAAATTATTGAATGGAGTATGAAATACTGAATGGCAATGTATATGTAATGCGATTCTACTTGACTGAAGGCTACACACACGTGCGCACTCATGTATACACGCTCGAACATCTCATTTCAATGAATCGTGCAATATTTATTAATTGTTCAAGTAGGGCTTTGTCATTAAGATTTAGGAAAATTTTACAAGATCGCCATCCAAGGCAAAACACCCAGATGGCACGTGGACAAGGAAGCCGTTGTCTTAGTGAAAGTCCAGCAGAGATATTTGTAAATAGTTGTCGGTTTTGTTTAAATATATTCATGCTTTTAGCATTTACAGTACTGGCTATAAAACAATACCCTCGGCTTCATAACATATCGTGAATTTCAGTTTAACTTTTATTTTGCATAAACCATACTACTATATAATGTATATTTTTCAAGTTTCATTCACGAAACGTAAAAAGTGGCTGCGTGAGACAATATTATGTGGACATACCCAAACAAGTTTTATGTGCCTATCTTCCTATCTCCTGATTTTTGGACAGTGTGTCTACTGGCAGACTTCCAACCAGTATTGGCGACGCCACATGTGTGCTATGTATTCGTATGACATAGCACACATATGGTGTGTCATGTCTTAACCTATGTGCAACTTATTTCAAATCCCTTTCTCTAGTTCAACATTTAAATTAATCATAATATTTCTCCTTTGCTGGTACAAACATCCGATCGGTTCGGGGTAGGACGGCATCATTTATTGACGTATTATTTTCGAAAAAGATATACGTTCTTGCCATCACTTAAACTTGGCAAATCCACATGACACTTCTACTTCCACAGCTGACATTTCTCCGCCTCGCTATGCTTTTCATCATCGCCCACGTTCAGGTGGAAGAGGTGTTGGTTTTATCTTATCGAACCATTTTAAAGTAATTTCACGTTTATTCCCTGATTACTCTATTTTTTAATATGTGTTGACATTTCAGATTCTTCTTTCTCGGCATATTTTGTATATATGTATGCATCGACCTCCTGGACAACCAGCCAACTTCTTTGAAGAATATTAGGATTTGTTTGGAAAATGTGTATTTCTACATTCTGAATTTTACACTTTTCTGTGATTTTACTCTTCGGTTGGATAAACCTACAACAGCAACCATTACCTTTGATGATATATTAACCTCATTTTGCTTAAAACAACATGTGACTATCTCTAGAAACATTTATGGCCACTGACTTGATCTCGTGATAATTCGCTCAACATGTGACATTATTCAGGTGTTAATAGTTTCTAAAGGCTCATCATCGGACCACCACACTGTCATTCTTGATGTTATTTTTTCCAGAACACTAGTACAATCAAAACACAATGTGTCTTACTGACCTATACATAAAATTTGCCTTCAAGGCTGATATTCTTAAATCCGACCTTACTGTACATCGAAAGGAACACCTATCAGACTTGTGTATACAATACTATCGTGTACTCCAGATTTTACTTAATAAACACGCCCCGATAACCAACAAATTTGTGTCACAAAAACCACCAACTCCGTGGATGACTCTGAACATTTTATAATGTAAAAGTCGCCGTCGTTAATTTGAACGAGCATGGCGCAAATCACGCTCCCATTACCGTACATTATATGTGTGTGTGTGTGTGTGTGTGTGTGTGTGTGTGTGTGTGTGTGTTTGTCTGTGTGTGTGTGTGTGTGTGTGTGTGCGTATATATATATATATATATATATATATATAAATATATATATACACACACACACACATGCATATATATATATATATATATATATATATATATATATATATATATATATATATATATATATATATATATACACATAAATTGCTAACGTTTCACATGAAAAACTACACAAAAATACAGACATTTCATTATTGTGATGTCACTATGCTAATTGTGATATTAGCAATTAGCATAGTGAAAACATTGTAGATATATATATATATATATATATATATATATATATATATATATATATATATATATAGCCCATCTCTGAAAAATCCAAACTGCGGCGTAGACGAATGGCGTGCAGGCAGTAGTGAGTCGTGCATGCACCAAATTGACGCACCTCTTTTGATGAAGCATGGATGACGTTTCGCCCCATATTACGCGTTATTCCCCCTTCTTATCTATGCTAGTTTGCTAGTAAACACAGTCACCGATAGTAAATATAATATTTGTTCATTTTGACTGTATTACATCTAAGTAGTGATTTCAGGGACTGATATTATCTCGGAACTACTATGTCCCATTACGCGGTGTGCCCGCTTTATTTAATTCAGCTTTCATTAAATAAAAAACATGTATTTTAAGTTTGAATATTCTAAGCGATATGCCCGCAATAAACTTGTAGTGTAGTTATTACCTTATAAAACTGGATCACAACTAAACACAGTTCACTATATCAACTGAAGGAACAAATAATACTGATTGTGCATGGCACAATAGCGATGTAAGTAAGTAAGTATGGACACGAGGATGAATCAGACGGTCAGATCATCATAGATATGGGAAATTCCCCTCTATTATTCATAGGTATGGTGTCCTGCTTAGTAGCATCCTCTAGCAGCACTAGTGTCACCCTCAGCATTACTCTCCTCTTCCTACCTAACCCTCATAACACCCTCCTACCAGCCCTTGTAACAAACTTCTACCAGTCCTAATAATAAAAACCCTCCACACATAGTAACACCCTCCTACAATACCTAGTGACAGCCTCCTACTATCAACAATAACATCTTCCTACCAGCCCTAGTGACACCCTACTACCATCCCTAGTAACACACTACTTACTACCAGCCCTAATAACACCATACTACCAACCCTAGTAACGCGCTACTACCATACTTAGTACCACCCTACTACCATCCCTAATAATACCCTACTACCACCCCTAGTAACACCCTACTACCATCCTTAGTAACATCCTACTACCATTCCTAATAACACCATACTACCAGCCCTAGTAACACCCTACTATCAGCCCTAGTAACACGTTACTACCATCCCTAGTAACACCCTGGTACCAGCAGTACCTGCCCTAGTAGCAACTGCTACTAGCCTTAGAAACACCCTACTACCTGCCCTAGTAGCAACTGCTACTAGCCTTAGAAACACCCTACTACCTGCCCTAGTAGCAACTGCTACTAGCCTTAGAAACACCCTACTACCTGCCCTAGTAGCAACTGCTACTAGCCTTAGAAACACCCTACTACCTGCCCTAGTAGCAACTGCTACTAGCCTTTGAAACACCCTACTACCTGCCCTAGTAGCAACTGCTACTAACCTTAGAAACACCCTACTACCTGCCCTAGTAGCAACTGCTATTAGCCTTAGAAACACCCTACAACTTTCCCTAGTAGCACTCTAATACCAGCCTTTATAGTAAATCACCTGGAATGGGTGGAATTTCTCCAAAACTAATAATGAATACAGTAGAACAAGAATACCACTTAAAATAGGGTTCCAGTTTTCCTTAAAAGAGGGAGTGGTTCCTTTTGAATGGAAAGTAGCATATATTATACCATTATTTAAAAAGGGTTCTAGACATAGGTCAGAAAATCACAGATCAGTGGGTTTAAATTCAGTGTTTTGTAAATTATTAGAAAGGTTAATTAAAGACCATATGGAGGGCTACCGTGTTAGTCACAAATAATTAAATGGATTCCTAAAAGACAGATGATGTTTTTTGGAAGGAAGCACTAAGTGAATAAACGCGGGATCACATGTAGATATTACATACTTAGATTTTCACAAAGTGTCACATCAAAGATTATTACTTAATTTAAAAGCCCATGGTATCGCCGATATCATAATCGCCTCTATAGGAAAATAGCTGACTGACCGAAGGCAGCTTGCTGTAGTAGATAGAGAAGTTTAAAACTGGAAATTATTTTTGCGTGGAGTGCTGCAAGGATCAGTATTAGGTCATTTGTTATTTTTAATATATATCAATAGCTGCAAGGACGATAATAAAAAAACAGCTTACTGAAATTTGCGGATGACACAAAAGTGTTTAGAAATGTTAACAATTATGGTGATAAATAACATTTACGAAACGATATAAACATAATAGCTAAATGGTCTGAAAATGGCAGATGTTATTCAACTATAGGAAATGTAAATGCCTACACACAGGACACGATAATTTGAAAGTAAACTATATAATGAGAGATGTTCCTATAGGTTGTCCCGTAGAAGAAAAGGACTTAGGAGTAAGAGTAAGTGCTGAAATGAAAGTTCCAGAGTAGTGTGGTATTGCAGCTTGAAAGAGTAAAAAAAATAGTGGGTTGATTAGGACAAATATGACATACAAGAAAAAAGGTGATTATACCTCTTTATAAAGCAATAGTTAAGTCTCATGTATAATGTTGTACACTAGAGAGATCATATCGTAAGAAGGGAATAGATACGCTTCAATGAATAAAGAAGAGAGCAACTAAAATTATTCTAGAACTGAGAGCCATTAGTTATAAAAAATTGAAGTTTTCAAGATACATAATGGGTATGAAAATATTGATATAACTATTTTTCTCACTCAAGAAAGATAGTAGAATTAGAGGACATGAAGTAACCTTTGAAACAGATCAGTGTATATTGGATATCAGGAAGTAATGATTCTCACGGAGGACAACGAATGATTGGAACAAATTATCTACATATTGTGCAACTGGTTGCAGCGTGAATATGTTGACAAACAGGGTTGACACATATATCCTTCGAAAGCAATATTTGCATATCTTGTTAAATCTTGTTAGATCATAAAACTTTAGCGAGTAACAGCGAAACGCCTCCTCCTTCAAAAACATCACATTGTACTCGTACTTACCGTACTGCAGTACGGGTGAACCTAGACTTCGGGCAGCGTACACGGCGGTGTGTGAGCCAGTGCCTTGGGTAGCGTACACGGCGGTGTTTGAGCCAGACTCTTGGGTAGCGTACACGGCGGTGTCTGAGCCAGACCCTTGGGTAGCGTACACAGCGGTGTGTGATCCAGTGCCTTGGGTAGCGTACGCGGCGGTGTGTGAGCTAGGACCTTGGGTAGCGTACACGGCAGTGAGTGAGCCAGAGCCTTGGGTAGCGTACACGGGGGTGTGTGAGCCAGGGCCTTGGGTAGCGTACACGGCGGTGTGTGAGCCAGGGCCTTGGGTAGCGTACACGGGGGTTTGTGAGCCAGGGCCTTCGGCAACGTACACGGCGGCGACCAGCAGATATCGCAGCAACATTCTCTCAACCTGTGTCGTCGTGGACAACGTTCTCTCGGCATTTATAAAGATTGTCGTGGACAACTCCGGACGAGCCATGAGCATGGTCAAAATAAACTAGTTGTTATTGAGTCAGGCATTTATAGAAAACAGCGGAAGACGTTAGTGGGCACTAGCAATTGTCATCACCATTAACATATTTCATTTCCGTTAATTTCTTTCTAGATAATGACAGTGTTGTCGGTCTATTAATTATTCAAGTGTTGTGAAATTGTTTTGGAGATGTGATGTCCAATACATTTAATTACTTCCATAGTCACTTGTTATATATTGATGGAAATCCGCCGCAGACACGAATCATTCCCGAATTATATTCCGAAACGGTTTCTCCACCCCGGGAACTCTTCTGTCTTCGTCCTTTACGTCCACCATTCATTGTACCTTACAGAATTGCATAAAATTGTATAACATGACCAAACCATTGCAATTTGCATATTACCACCACAGCGATGCGTTTCTTGCCCGCCAACTGAATGTTCGATGAAATTACGGACATATTGGTTGGTGGTGTATTTTATATATTTAATATACATGTACGTTCGTATATATATATCGCGGTATTCATCCGTAGAACCGCTAAAAAACTTGACCTTTACTTTGAACATGGGCTAATTCTTAGACACTTTTTCTGGGAAGCATTCAACCACTCTGCAACTACTGTGCGAACACACACGTTCACATACCCACCACTGCCAGTTATTCATTTTTACAGCTGATTGAACTGAGAAAATTGTACGAAATTTCGAAACGGCAGCAGGTTGACAGTCATGTGCTGAGACCACTATTCTAACGCCTGGATTTTCCTTTCAAGTTCAATAGTGAAGGTCCTTGTTTTGCAATCAGGGAGGAATGTTGTCATCAATCAGGGAGGAATGTTGTCATCAATCAGGGAGGAATGTTGTCATCAATCAGGGAGGAATGTTGTCATCAATCAGGGAGGAATGTTGTCATCAATATAGGCCAAAGAAACCACACATTTGATGTTTGTGAAATATGTATGTCTTTCCAAACTGGTGCGACGGTTTGAGCCGTTCCTGACATAATCTTAATAATTTAGTCACAAGTTCAGTAATTGTTTGGTCATGATCTGCTAGTACGTCAATGTAATCTGCAAAATGTGTGATGATCCTTTTTCCTATACTCACTGTACTTACATAATCTGCAAGTGATTCCCTCATCCTCTCATCATCCGTTCTATGACCTATATAATACAAATATATATCTCGTTTTATTGAATTACCATCACTCCAACGACCAATACGACTTTCCAGTAATACTGGAAGAAGTAGAAGCATATGTTAAATCACGAAACAACAATAACAGCAACATTCCAGCAGAACCATCATCGCCGCCAAGGTGCTTCCGACTACATCAGTAAACTAGGCAGGCAACCTGCTGAAACGTGGAACTTTATGCTGCTGAGTTAACCAAAAGCGGCCGTCCCTGGAATTTCGTAGGCTCGTATACAGTAACTTAGCTTTAATTGGCCGTGGTCCGGTCGTCGCTGGTCGGACGGGTAATGATGAGTATTTCATGGTACGCTCTTTGAAGTTTGAAGTGGAACGAAATACAAATGAGTCTGCGTGCTTCCGCACACAAATCCACGTTTCAACATGTCAATCTGCCAGGGGTAGCGTAGTACTACTACCACCCCTGGCTAGCGAAGATGAGAAGAACTGATAAGACTAGAAGGAGAAGCAATGTTTGATCTTCCTACTATTATCTGGAACAAGCATTTAGCTGTAGAATTCCTCAATTTCTTTGGCATCGTCGCCTGAAGTTGGTACATATAATTAGTCTACGTTGATGTCGAAAGGAGATTCTTTCAGGCGGAGTGATATAGCCTGCTGGGCACTGGGCGTAACCACATAACCGAGTTCCTGACTTTCATGTTGCCCATGACTCCTACTACTTGTTCGTTTTTCATTTCTTTCCCGCTGTAGAAAAGTACTTGTCCTTCTTCCGTTGTTGGTTCTCCAACGTATTTCCTTCACATTTCATTGATATGCCAATTGTAACGTTTGATCATGTGTGTCGGTTCTTTCAGTTTTCTGGACGATGCAAGCTTGTGGAGATGGAGATGTTTTTACTTCCATGGATGATATCAGTTCGGTGAATTCCATCTTTCTTGGAACCTCGCAAAAGTCAATTACACGAATGTCGCATCATCACATGGACATACGCTTATTGAGCAATTATAAGTAGTTGAAGGTTTGGACGATTAAAATGTTTTCGTCGGCAGTTAAAGTAGATTAACCTTTCCCGTCTCTTGGCCTTCATAGATTATACATAGCGTTGATTGCCTTCCTTGTGTTGTGTAGTCCGTGACGTATTAAATCTGTTCCCTTCTATCTTAATATAAAATTATTATAGTAACATTCATTGTAAAGTGTTGACACGTGACGCTAAGACGAACAAGTAACGTGTTAAACGTGATAATAGATCGGAATGTTGTTATTGCGTAATGCAGATGGTTTATGATTACTTGTTTTTGTTATAATTAATAACGGTTTAAGTACTGATCTAAAATTCAAACTATAAGTTAATGGTCAACTTAGAAAATGCGAGATGTATCATACAATATTTTGGCGACATTGTGTAGTTGAGCGTATCTATGGAACAAGCGAGTCGGTTACGAAAGCAAACAAAGGCAAATTAATGCGATAACAATATAGTAAAGAACGTACTAACGTTTTGATTATGATTACTATCGGATCGAAGCTGTATACGGGAATAATGCAAACAGCGCTTGGCGTCATGCAAACATATCCACACGTTCCGTTCACGGGACAATAATTAATAATAAAGGAAAATAAACTTTACAAAATTATATAATTATGATAAATATGGGTGTAGATTACATCATGAATCGGCATTATATGCCAGTAAGCTGTAATCAGGCTCACTCTCTCATTCACTTACTCACTCACTCCCTCGCTCGCTCGCTCACTCAGTCACTCACTCACTTACTCACACATTCACTCACTCGTTCACTTTCACTATATTATTCACTATTTATCTAAGTAAAAACACATGCCTTTTCAATAACATTTGTTACGTAGACGATCAACGCAATTAATTCATTCTTGTTGCAGCTAAATTGCCCTTTGCAATTTTATTGTACGACGGTCACCTGTTTAACGACTTTTAACGTTTCATCTTACACTATACGCATGTTTTAGCTACGCACTTAGAGCAAACAAATAAATTGGTTGATGTCGCAATTCAATAATTCAGTGCTATGGCGCATATGTTTTCTCTAAGGAAAACTTAATTCGTTCATCAAGGATTACACGGATGTCTTTATATATATGTACTACCTGTGCGTACTACCTGTGCCCTCGACAACTGCTCAAACCAACTTAAATGCAAAATACCTCCGTTTCTTTTCAGGTGGGGCACATTCCTCATAAACACGTATTCCGGTAAAGCTTCCCCACATCGTTATGTATTTCTCCTCAACACACAGCTACTGAATTAGTGCGTTGGCTGATATCCTACTGTGATTTAAATAAACCTGTCCCCTACTTTCAGTTTCTGATAAACTGACAACCCGCATTAGATTTCCGGTTTAATTTCTTGACTGACCACCCTCCCCCCCAAAAAAAACAATACCGATGAATTTATCCACTCTTTATGTCGCATTCTCTACGTTCGTACCTGTTACATATCCTCCAATAATATTGCCTCGTGTGTACTTCCCCGTGTTTCGTTCCCTTTTGTCAACACGTTCCTCTCACTTCTCTCCTGTTACTTTCTGGTCCGCATCTTCACCGTCCGTCCAGCAAGGGAACCTTGATTCCTCTTTACTCCAAACCTATAAGTTGGGGCCGATGGCATACCGGTTAGAAGGCCGGACTCTCAATCGAGAGAACCCGATTTCAAATCCCACTGCGGTCGCTTCGAACCTTTGGCAAGTTTGATCACCCCACAAACAATACGGTGACAATAAACGATGATGACCATCACCACAAAGTAATGCAGTTTCAAATTGATGTGTGTGAATACACAAAAAATCCCTTCGTATTTCTGTATATTAGATCGTCTAGGATAAATATTGTTGATACAGCACTAAAAATAGCATACGTATTAAGAAAATAACGTAAATAAAATACCTTTTACCAGCATTATGTATTCATGCGTTTGATTAACACTGTGTTATATGTGGTAATTAAGCGTGAAATTGTAGCTATCCTTTTTCCCAAAATCCGATGTTGTAATCCTTTTCCCAACATCCCATAATCACAAATTCTCATTACATCGCTCACACTGATCGTCTATTCTCAAAGTTAGAACTACTAAAATTGGATAATCTCTGTAAACATAATCTGGTTACTTCTATGTATAAAGCAGCAAATAGCCAACTCCCAGATTCTATTTCATCAATGTTTACTCGAATACAAAGTATCCACGAATATAATCTACGAAACTAAAATGGCTATTACATCCAAAACATAAGAAAAATTTGCAATAAATTATCCAGCACCAATATTCTGGAATGCATTACCTAGTAAATTACAACAGTCTGTATCCACTAACCAATTTAAAAATAAACTGAAAGAACTGTTACTCTCTAAATATGAATGAATTTACAGAAAACACTTTGCTAATATAACAACTTCGTAATTGTACAAAATGTACTCTACATCCACCTTTATTTTAGCATGGTAGAGAATACCGTGTGTTTCATGTTAATGTAATATTTAATGTTGTCAGAATCATATATTACTTAATGTATTCATGCTCATACATTAACGTATTAATGGCAATAATTATTTAGGGTATTAGTGTTATTTGTTCATATAATTCAAAGTACAAATTGTATGTTGATATTTAAGCAACATTTTTGGGACTCAATTTGTATTTGTACAAAATGTACTCTGCATCTACCTTTATTTTAACATGGTAGAGAAGACCATGTATTTATGTTCATGTATTATTTAATGTATTCGGGATCATGCATTACTTAATATATTCTTGTTCACATTTTAATGTATTAATGTGCAATAATTAGCTTTTTAATGTATTAATGTGCAATAATTAGTTAGGTTATTAGTGCATTATTTGTTCTTGAAATTCTAAGTACAAATCGGATGTTAATATTTAAACAACAAAGAACGTTCTTGTATAACGCTGTATCTAGTCATTGGAACTGTTCAAAGCGCTCTACCGTTCACGGCCTAGCAGACCTGTTCATCCCAACGCCATTTCGACTTATATGTGAAGCTTTCAGCCACGCTACAATTACTGCGCGAAGACATTTCGTTTCGATATCCACATGTGGCCAGGTACTCATTTATATAGCTGAGTGAGCTGTAGCAACGTGGGACGAACGAAATTGCCAAAGCTTCGAATCGACAGCAGGAGGATTCGGACCCGGGTTCTCTCGATTGAGAGTCCGACGTTCTAACCGCTGCGCCATCATCGCGCCCCTCCAAATATTTCTTGTATTCACTGTTGCTAATATGTTATATTTATTTTTTATTTTACCAGAAAAATCGTACTCCATGTACTGTGCATATAAGTGACAAACTTAACAGCTATACAACTATGTCATATTAACGTTAATGTTATTTATTGCACAAACATTGGACTGTAGTCCTAAAATCACTGCACGTTCCTTTGTATTTCAATAATCTTGTTTAGAGTATGTTTTCTCTTAAGGAAACACAAATATATTGATTTGTTGTTCTGGGTGGTCCTCGATCTAAGTCCCGCGGGGTTTCTACAGGATCTCCTTGGTTGCACCGCTATTTGTTTAATCAGTGACTTAATTGATATTGTAAATATGTTAAAATGTATGTGTAACCAAAATAAAGGTATTCATTCATTCGTGAATTCCTATGTGCTCTAATACTTACGCACAATTGAAATATTGACGGTATAGGTGGTGTACTCTAAAATAAAGTTACTCATTCATTCGTGCATTCGTAAGTGCTCTAATACTTACGTACAATTGAAATATTGACGGTACATGTGGTGTACTCTAAAATAAAGTTATTCTTTCATTCGTGCATTCGAAAGTGTTCTAATACTTACGCACAATTAAAATATTGACGGTATATTTGGTGTACTCTAAAATAAAGTTATTCTTTCATTCGTGCATTCGAAAGTGTTCTAATACTTACGCACAACTGAAATATTGACGGTATATGTGGTGTACTCTAAAATAAAGTTATTCTTTCATTCGTGCATTCGAAAGTGTTCTAATACTTACGCACAATTGAAATGTTGACGGTATATGTGGTGTACTCTAAAATAAAGTTATTATTTCATTCGTGCATTCGAAAGTGTTCTAATACTTACGGACAATTGAAATATTGACGGTATATGTGGTGTACCCTAAAATAAAGTTATTCTTTCATTCGTGCATTCGAAAGTGTTCTAATACTTACGGACAATTGAAATATTGACGGTATATGTGGTGTACTCTAAAATAAATTTATTTATTCGTTCGTGCATTCGTAAGTGCTCTAATACTTACGCACAGTTGAAATATTGACGGTATATGTGGTGTACTCTAAATGTTATTGTCAAACGTGTTGAGTGCGTCAACAATGCCATAGGAAACGGCACATTTTCGGAAAAAAAACATTTGGAGGATAAAACATTGGCATACTAGAGTGTTGTGGCGACGATTTTGAAAAAAATGGACCGGCCCGTATCACATGACGATTTACTTCAGATATGTTCATAGTTTAGTGTAGTTATTATGGCGACGATTTGGAAAATGAACAGTGGACCCACCCGTATCACGCAACCAGTTGCTTGAGACAAACAGCTAGACACCTTCATAGTTTAGTGAAGCATTTCATATTCTCACACTGGACACCTATAACACTACTTGAAATCCAATACGAGTATTTGTGGGAAAGACGGATGGGACAATTTGTAACTATTATAAGGCATACCAGTTGTGTTGCTCTTCTCTCTGTCCGTGAATTTCGGGGTGAGGCTGGCATCGAAACTGGCCTTCGATTTGTGTTCTCTTCTCCTCCCGTCACTCCTTCCATCCAGTTTCACTCCCGTCTCCACTCCACTCGTCGGTGAGATAAGTACATACTAGTTACACATTTTTCCACCCGCATGGCTGTTGCCCATGATGTTGTACGCAGTACAGGGTCTGCACCACCAACGTGACCGGCAACTAGACGGTTGATGACGAGTTCGTGAATAGCTCGATTATTGGGCTGCATACTCAGATACAACAGTTGATGGGCGACAACGTGAAACTACGGCATGAGAATATGAACAATATATGACAGTACTTCAATGCAGTTTGTTTGTTGTGTGCGTGCGTGCGTGCGTGCGTGCCTGCGTGAGTGAGTGCGTGAGTGTGCAAGCATGCGTGCATTTGCTTGTTTGTTTGTGTTTGTATGTATGTATGTATGTATGTATGTATGTATGTATGTGTGTGTGTGTGTGTATGTATGTATGTTTGTTTGTTTGTTTGTTTGTTTGTATGTCTGTATGTATGCCTGTTTGTCTATCTATTTCTCTGTATGTCTGTCTGTCTGTCTGTCTGTATGTCTGCCTGCCTGCCTGCCTGTCTGTCTGTATGTACGTATGTATGTATATATATATTTGTGTGTGCGGGCCAGGTGTTGTATCATTGCTCGTATATAACAGACGAATATGCGAGACTTTATTGTTGAGAGTCAAATTTAGGAATAAACACCATGTGCAGTCCATTTTATTTATGTTAAATTTAGCTCTGGTTCATTCAGTATTAAGCTTGCAAAACAGCGCTACAAATTGCCAAAATTGCTTCATTTACAGGGATTGCAAAACTATTCATACAGTTTATGATATACTGTATTGTACACTTGTTTCTCTGTTTTAGTTTACAATTATTTCGGTATGTGAACTGCTTTATATGAGAATCCATTATAACTAATATGGATTCGGTAGGATCAAATTAGTCATATTGCAATCACAATCCATATTTCACAACAATATTCTGCTTGGATCGTGAAGAATTTGCTTTCTATGACTACTAATAGCCGTAGCATTTTACAATTTTTTTTACGTTATCGCTGTGTACATCATACATTCATGTTAATCATTTAAGTTTTAAAAGACGTCCGTCCACAACAACAAACTCGACCATGTTCCCAATCATTTTACTTAGCTGCCTCAATCTTATTCGCTTCCAACTTCATTCAACTTCCTAGATATAGTTAACTCGTCAAAAAAATGGCATCAATTTTCTAGTCACATCCACCTGCGAATCAGATATACATGATTTTGGTTTGGTGAAAAATCATAAAGTTGTTGTAAATTAAGACACTCTAGTTGCATAAGCACGCCCATTGAATTACTGCGAAGCTCTACCCTCACTAGACGTGACGTGGGCGCTACCGGTACTACAAACCACACCTTCTGCCAAATTGACATTTTTTCATTCATGTGGGCGTGTGTGTGCGTGTGCGTGTGTGTATGTGTGTGTGTGTGTGTGCGTGCGTGCGTGCGTGCGTGCGTGCGTGCGTGCGTGCGTGCGTGCGTGCGTGCGTGCGTGCCTGTCAATATAGTTGGGAGTAATATATACTGATTGTTTTAATAAATACATCATGATAGTTTACATACAAAAACAAATCTTGTTTGTGTATCGACTTTGATGTTGTGGCATTGTTTATTAGTGCAATAATTTTTTTCGACAAATTGTCCAGCCAGGTGAATTGTGGTCCTTTTTAATAATGTATTGATGCCGTCTTTATTTTTGTATGTCAGGTTGGTAATAAGATGCGTTAGATTTGGATTTATTTCTTGTAAAGAAAAACATTAGTTTTCGTTGATAAGTGGTTTTGCTACAATGTCGGCATGAAAAGCTATGAAGTCCTCATTGTTTGGTGGGAGAAAAACTACAAGTAGCAGTTGGCACGTGGACATGGAAGCCATTGACTTATCGAGAGTCAACAAGTGTTTCATCTATATATAACCCGCCCTTTTCAGATATATGTCAATATTTAAAAGTTATTTTTAAACATATAAACCCTGCTAACATGAATACAATAATACGACAGTTTGTTCCATTGAATATGTGATAAGGAGTCCTATCTCGTATCAAACCCACACTCTTCCTTCATTAACGCTGCTAACATTAATACAACAATTTGACAGTTTGTTCTATTGAGTATGTGATAATGAGTCCTATCTCGTATCAAACCCACACTCGTCTTGATTAAGGCTGCTTTGCGTCCTCTGGTTATACTGCTTTCTTTAAATTTGACGAATATATTTCAATCAATATCCTCTTGCCCATTCAGTATTTTTTTAAACTTCTTCCTTAAGTCCTAACACTGATCCCTGTGGTATCCCATTAAAAACTGATTTCCAGTTTGAAATATCACCATCTTCTATTACTCTCTGTCATCTCTCTGTAAGCTTCCTAGCTTTTCTACTAAGTTGATTACATCATTGCCAATACCGTGAGTTTTTAGTTTAAGCAACAATATTTGACGCGAAACTTTATCGAAAGCTTTCTAAAATCTAAGCAGACAACATCCACTGGTGACCCATCATCTACCCACTTTGTAATTTTTTTCCGCAAAACACACCAGATTGGTTAGATATTACCTTGCTTTTAGGAATCCATGGTGATATTTTTTATTAGTTTATGTTTTACAAGAAAATCTTCCATGTGGTTCTAATTAACGGTTCTTATAATTTGCATACAACTGATGTTAAACTCACTTCTTTTCTGATTTGTTCCCCGATCCCACGTTTCCATTCCGAAGAAACTATAACCTCTTCTAGTGACAAGTTTAACAATATTGCAAGTGGTGTACTCATTTGCTCTACAATTTCCTTAAGCAGTTTATGGATATCCCATCAAATCCAGGTGAATTATTTTATGTCATCTCTTTAATGTTCTTTGCTATCAATTCAGGAGTTACAAATAACTGTCTTGTATGATACGATGACAAGCTTCGAAAGGCTATCCACCGGAATACGCCTCCGTAGTAGTTGACAGCTATTGTGCTACAAAGTTGTGCTTCCCGTGGAACAAAAAACTATATCCCACATTATTTATACACACACACACACACACACACACACACACACACACACACACACACACACACACACACACACACACACACACACACACAAACACAAACACACACAAACACACACACACACACACACACAAACACACACACACACAAACACACACACACACACACACACACACACATACACATACACACACATAACCAATTACCAGCAAATGTTTGATATTTGAAGGTGTCAAGTCTGCGGCCAGTGTGAAGCAATGTTCAAAGCGGAATATCTACGACGACCGTGAAAGTGGTTCTTTATTGGTAAACATATTTGGCGCGTCATGTGAAATTGTAAGGCAAAACAAGACTACCGAAACGACAATGCCGTGTGGTTAAAACATGTAAATAATTATATTAGGGTAATGTAAATGTAAAGCGCAATGTGTAGCCTTTCTATGAGATATTTTGCGTATAAAAAGTGGATTGCTCCACAAATGTGTGGATATATATTAAAACATTATTTTGTGTTAATGTCATCTCGTTCAATACATATGTGCTATTGATTTGGACACCTGGGCGCATCCGTTTCTTGCTGCAGGAGTGTGCCTTCGAGAAAACACAAGACGACACGGTGTTGCGTGTGGTGTGGAATGGCGACGTACGACTGCTTCAAACTGGCTCAAAATCAGGCTCCTGCCGTCGCTGGTACTTCACTCTTAACGGCAACGAATGCAACCAACCAGACACAATTGACATGCAACTCTTCGCTGAATCACCCCAGGTGCACAGGCCGTCGTATGGTAAGAAAACAGTAACGTGATTAAATATGCAATAAACAATACGACGATACCTAACATAAATCCACACCCAACGGACACGTTTATTATACTGCAGGCAAAGTTTCTTCAAACTTATGTGAAAGTGCAAAATGTAATTTTTAACGTCTCAAAAAGTCGACAAACGCAGTTAACCCGCTTAGTACGTGTGCTGAAAATGAATCGTCTTGCATAAGTCAATATGCAATAGTCAGTTCACTAAAACACACCATTATGAAACTAATAACATAAGTTAGTTTGTAATGGTTTGTTTGTTAATTGCTTTGATCAATCAAAACAAACATATACACAAAAGAAACTGAATTTGGTGTGCGAAGTATACCGGGGAAAGTTTCCACCACCCCTGGTTCCCCTGAGTTCAACATTGATATTCACATCGAATTCGTTTTTATTTTTTATTTATGTAATACTATGTTATGAAAGATATCAACACACTTACACTGTTTGATCACCGTGTGTTGTTTCAGTGGAGGGATATTGTCGAGGTGTGCCGGCGGGTCTAGTGACTGTTGCGTGGAACGTGGGAGACTGTCCGGGCGACTATAACAAACTCTATGGTGTCGGTAACAGTTTCACTAGATGGGTTACTACTTCTCACATTATTGTAGAAGAAATGACTGTGGAAAACGCCAACAATGTCAATGTCTAAATGTAGCTAACGTTGCTAAAAAAAATCCACATTCGTGAATAATCGCATAGTAGACCATGTTCTTATTTAACCTGAACTAACCTTGCCGTATCCACGGCTGGTAAGTGCATGCTTATGTTGCAGAATAAATGTGGCTGGTATGAAACAACATGTTTTCGTTGCTCCGTTCGTGTTTTATCATTATGTTAATTATTGAACTATATGATATTCTAGTTTTGGTGAAAAAGGTTAAAGAAAACGTCGTGGAAGTGATCAGTATGTGCGCCGATTAAATCCAGCTGCACCATAATTGACATGTAATACAACATTACTGGATTAACAATGAAAACGACTCGGGAAACAACGCTAGACACAACAGACCAAAACTGTCGAAGGCGGTTGAAACTGTTAAAAAGAGTCCATCACATTAACAACTGTCATCGTGCTAAGGCAACATTACGATAATAATTCTCGCTCAGAACAACTGACAAAACACGACCCACCAATTCAATTTTAGCTCATTGGGTTATCATATTACCCTTTGCTGACTAGTTTTCAAGGCAATGTTAAACCATTTAACAACATTCGTATATACGTTTAATTGTATTTACGGCTTCATGCAGTTAGACAACACACTCGTAAAGCATGTTTCACATGTTATTCGCAAGGGCACATTAGTCACCTGCAGCAGACTGTAGGCGCCATGAAGGCCATTACGTTAGTCACATCATGTATATGCAACTTTCAGATTTTAAACACAATGGCTGTTGTACTGTCTTTCAAGAATGCTGTAGCGTTTCTAAATTTTTATTGCTTCGCGCCATATGAAATTGCATTATACTCTTATATTATGTAGGTACTTCAACAATGATTAATGTTGTTTCATGCACGCACAGATCACTGTAACGTCTTATCCTAATGCCAGCGCTAACATAGGAAATGTTACAACATAGCAATTGTGTACGTCATGTCTAAAGAGTTGTGTATTTCTGTCAGGGGATTAAGGATCAGATGCTAAAGTAAATGGGGGAACATAATATCAATAGTCATTGCAGAGCAAAGTGTTGTTTAAATACACGCATTTATCATTCCATCACTGCCAGGTCCATATTCTGCTAACCAGCAACTAAAAATGTAATCACTGCGCAGCAAAAGTGTCGTAGTCTACAAGGGTGCCCTTTTCCCTGTTCAGAAACGATTTTTAAGGTACAAAAATCCTTGAAAGGGGGTACCGTCTCAAAGTCATTGAGATTCGTTTTTGTTACAAGTATTTAACAAGATTTAACAAGATTTGCCATCCAAGCAAAAGGCCCAGATGGCAAGTGGACAAGGAAGCCATTGGCTTATCGAGAGTCCAACAATGTTCATATATTTATAACCCGCCCTCCTGATATATGTGTCAACCTTGTTTTTAAACATATTCACGCTGCTAGCAGTTACACAATCTGTAGACAATTTGTTCCATTCATTTATTGTCCTCTGTGAGAACGAGTGCTTCCTGATGTCCAATCTACATTGATCCTTTACTAATTTTACTTCATGTCCTCTAGTTCTGCTATCCTTCTTGAGTGAGAAAAACATATTTCTATCAATATTTTCATACCCATTCAATATCTTAAAAACTTCAATCTGATCTCCTCTTAACCTCCTTGTCTCTAGAGTTGTTAAACCACATTCTTTCAGGCGTTCTTCATAACTAAGGTCTCTCATTTTAGTTGCTCTCCTTTGTATGCGTTCAAGCGTATCTATATCCTTCTTACGATATGGTCTCCATGCTTGTATACAGTATTCTAAATGAGGTCTAACTATTGCTTTATAAAGAGGTATAATTAACTTTTTTCCCTTGTATGTAATGTTTCTTCTAATCAATCCAAGAATTTGATTACCCTTTGAAGCTGCAATACCACACTGCTCTGAAACTTTCATATCAGCGCTTATTGTAACTCCTAAGTCCTTTTCTTTTACAGTAGTACCCAGAACAGTATCTCCCATTTTATTGTTTACATTCAAGTTCCCATGTCCTGTATGTAGGCATTTACATTTCCCAAAATTGAACAACATCTGCCATTTCTCAGACCATTTCACTAATCTGTCTAGATCGTTTTGTAAATGTTGTTTATCACCATCAGTATTAACCTTTCTAAACAGTTTTGTGTCATCCGCAAATTTCAGTACGTTACTTGTTATATTGTCGTCCAAGTCATTGATATATATTAAGAATAATATAGGTCCTAATACTGATCCTTGAGGTACCCCACTCAAAACCGATTTCCAATTTGAAACTTCTCCATCTACTACAACTCGTTGTCTTCTGTCAGTCATCCATTGTTCTATCCAGTCAGTTATGCTATCCGCAATACCATGGGCTTTTAATTTAAGTAGCAATCTTTGATGTGGCACTTTGTCAAAAGCTTTCTGAAAATCTAAGTAGATAATATCTACTGGCGATCCCACGTCTATCCACTTAGTGATTTCTTCCAAAAAACATAATATATTTGTTAAGCATGACCTCGCTTTAAGGAATCCATGTTGAGACGAATTTAATAATTTATGCTTAACGAGGAAGTCCACCATATGGTCTTTAATTAACCTTTCTTATAATTTACAAATCACTGACGTTAAACTCACTGGTCTGTAATTCTCTGACTTATTTCTCGAACCCTTTTTAAATAATGGTATGATGTTTGCTTCTTTCCATTCAAATGGAACAACTCCCTCTTTTAATGACAAGTTGAATACTATTGCAAGTGGTATACTGATTTGTTCTACTGTTTCCATTAGTAATTTTGGAGGAATCCCATCCACTCCCGGTGATTTGTTATCCTTCATTGCCTTGATTTTCTTAGCTACCAATTCTGGAGTTACAACTAACGGACCTAAATATTCAGATTTAGTCTCCTGAAATTTAGCATCAGCAACTGGTAATGAACTAATATTGTCTTTGGTAAACACTGAACTGAAGTAACCATTTAGGTCTTCCGCCATTAAAAACCCCTGTGATATTATATTTCCAGCACTGTCTTCTAAAGGTCCAACCTTGTCTTGTACGTTTTGTTTACTCCTGCATAAAAACTCTTGCTGTCATTTTTTATGTTACATGCTAGTTTTTGCTCATAGCTTCTTTTAGATTGTCTGATTTCAGTTGTAGCTGCATTAAGTGCCTCTTTGTAATTTGCATAGTCTTCTTCCTTTCTGGTACGCCTATAAACCCTCCACATAGTTTGTTTTAACACTATTTTTCTAATAGCCTCTTTTGACAAGTGTTTCTTTCTACACCGTTTTCCTTGTTTTTGGAAGGGAACAAATTTATCGATGATACTCTCAATTTCATATTTTAGAATATTCCAACATTCAATTGTGGTCTTATTCATCAGCATGTTATTCCAATCTAGCTTTGCTAAGTATTTTCTCATATCTTTGTAGTTACCTTTGTGGAAGTTTCTCTTGTATGTTTTCTTATTTTTGCTTTCTGATTTTACATTGATGTTAAAATGTTTTTGATTATTGTCACTGTTACCCAATGGTTCAAATATTTTTACATTGTCCACTAATTCTTTTTGTGATGACAAAACTATATCTAATACATTTTCTCCCCTGGTTGGTTCTAGCACGTGCTGAGTAAGAAAGCTATCCTGGATTAAAAATAGAAATTGTTGGTCCTCAATCCCTGTGCTCTCTAGATAATTCCATTGTATGTATCCATGGTTAAAATCTCCCATTATGATACATTCCCCTTTACTAACTTCCTTTATAGCGTTTTTATTTTTGTGTTGTCCTCTTCGTTTATGTTTGGACTTCGGTAAACTAATTCAATAGTTAATTTTGAATTTCCTGAAACAAATTTGCACCAAACAGTTTCATCGCAATCTGCTTCCCTTTCTAGTTTTATTTCATAAGCCTGAATAGATTCTTTAACATATAAAATAACTCCCCCGCCCCTTCTTCCTATTCGATCTTTCCTAAACATTACGTATCCTGTCAGTCCTAATTCAGCATCTGTTATATCTATGTTGGCCCATGATTCAGTTATACCAATTATGCAACATTATCCGCCAGAGGGCGACATTCGTCGCTTCTTTGTCACACAGTCCACAAGTTGGCGGTCAGGAGTGGATTAATTGCAGTCGCCAGATGTCGCACCTCCATTTCTATATATTTTGATGATGAGGAGTCAATAATGGCTATTATGTGTGTACGTACTTTTTCATTGTTTCCTACGTCCGCGTGCAAGAATGCAAGAGTGGAGTATTGTTAAAAATGTACTTATGTTATTGATTGGATGGCAATCTTGCTAAATATGTTGTTACATATTGTTATGTACTGAAGCGTACGCTGTGGATGATCAGGATATTTTTTGAGCATGTGACCATGCGGAGATGCAATCGCATTTTATTGACGTAATATAGGGATTTACATTTCCAATATTAAACAAAATACAATAAGATTAAATTGAGATATTGTAGACAACTCGTTTTGTATGTACAGGAATAACGCATGATTATCGACAAACGATATGTCGTAGCCATATAGGCAATGTATAGCTAATTTTATTTAATGATATGCATTGTATTTTGCAGCAATTGTTAAAATTTTCAACATAATATACTAATACATTTAATCGGATATATTATCTATGTGTGGGTATATAATTATACAAGTACTGACGTCAACACTAGTAGACACTGTTTTAATTATCGCTACTGCTTACGCGTTAAATGCAATTAATGCTAACTAGTTCGGTTTTTTATCAGTTTCTTTAATAAGGACACGTGCTCTCGTAAGCAACGAAATGTTACCAAAGGCAACATTGTTTCATTGAGTTGGAACTCATTTCACATTCACGCATAATAGCTTGACAAAACATAACGCAAAATGTGACGTAAATTTGCGTTACTTACAGAGTACGAGTCTTGTTATATAAACAATGAATCATGGTATGAATCAACACTTTCTGTTGACGATTTTTAAATTATCCCGATCCCAATGCACGCATTTGATATACCTTTGTCTTACAATACACCATGTGTGGGGAGCGGGGGTCTAATGATTATAGCACCCGCGTTTCGATCGAGAGGACGGTGGTTCCATTACCCCTTCGCCGTTTTGAAGCTTGGGCAATTTCGTTCACCCCACTTGGCTTGTGTCTTTCGGAAGCTACAGTAAAAGTCGATGGTCCCTTTTATCTGGTGTCTATACCAGAGGAAGGAAAAGATCCCATGAAAGGAAATGGAAAAAAACTGTGATGGACCCTAACTCTAGAGAAGAACACTCTTAAATAAACAATTAGCGCAATATGCTACAATGACTTTGCTGAGTAATTATACAGATCCAGATAAACAATGGTTGGTATGACACCGTGAAGGAAAAAGATGTTGCGGTATATTATTTTCACGCGCAAAAACAGTATTAATTCAGCAACATCTAAAACATAAAGAAACGCATGAAGCAGATCAATTGTTGCGCAACACACAAATATCAACGTGGTATCTATTACTTTTGCCATATAACAGTTTCGTCAGTGCATGTTGATCACTTCACTTCACTTTCCCCATAACCCGTAAGGATCGTTGGGGCACCATTGATGACTTTCTAACCAGCTCTCTCCACGTTTCCCTGTTCTCGACAGCCCTCTGGGAGTCAGCGAACTCCATTCCTGTCCACTCTTTGATGTTGTCTTCCCACCTCTTCTTCTGTCTACCTCTTCGTCTCCCCCCTCTTACGGTACCTTGCAAGATAGTCTTTTCAAGGCCAGATGATCGTGATACATGACCGTACCACTTCGGTTTACGCTTCTTAACTGTTGTAAGAAGGTCGTCATATGGTCCGATGGCTTGTTTGATCTTGTTGCGGACAGCTTCGTTAGTAACATAACATGTTGATAGATATCATATATACCTGCATATAAGCTATTATTTGTAGATGCATGCATGTTTTATGTAATATAATACCAGTTTGTAGACAACAATATATATTTAGAGGTTTATTTACAGAGGCGAATGTATATAACACAGAGAAGTTTATGAATGAGTGTTTACCAATATGTGACAGGTTAAACACATAATATATTCTTGCGGTTTGTTTAACTTTTTCGGAATAATTTTGCAGGCTGTTGGTGTGTGGCGCCAGATGGCGCGATTCACTGTAAACGGTTCCTATGTGCTGTCGGGGGTGGAGTGAGACGATAGAGTTGATTTTAGCATACACTGTATTTACATTTTTCTGTGTAACATGGGGATCCGGTCATCAGTCATACGGACCAAGTGACCATGGCTGGTTTCGCTTTATTGAACTGATAATATGGTTCTGTTTCAGTGGAGTGGAGGGGTACTGCCGAGATGTGTCAGCGGGTGCAGTGGCGTGAAACGTTGCAGTATGTCCGAATGGCTAAGAAAAAACCATTATGTTGCTGTTAACAGCGTCACTGGATGGGGTTCAGCGTCTCGTATTATCGGCGAGGAGGTGATACTGGAGAACGCCAAAAAAATGGCATTGTATATATTTAGCTAACGTTGCTAACATAAAAGCGACAGTAAAAAAGAAAGGTATAGTAATATGTCTTCATATTGACTATTAGTCGTGATTATACTTGCTGTCTTTGTGGCTGGTAAAGCGCATGCTTTGTAGCACTAATACACGTGACCAGTTGGAAACAACATGTGATCGTTGCTACACTTTTGTTGTGTTATTTTGTTAGTATTGAACTATTATATTCTAAATTTGGTAGCAGCAGCTCGAATGCAATACAGTGTGCGTACTACAGCCTTCATCCTGAGTAAAACCAGCTGCATCATGAGTGGTGTTGTCCGTTATAATGTACATATATATCATACCTATAAACTGTCATGGCAGTATTATACAACGGCTAGCCGTGCTGATATACACTCGATGTTCACAAACGTATGCATAACATATGGTCTCGTCCTTTATGTTGCACAAACATACCATATTTAAGAACTGTTATTCAAATATTACGTGTTCACATACAGCAGTATTGTAACAACGACTAAATAAATTGTGGACCCTCAACTGTATCATGAGAATTATGCAAGAAAGCATCAGCTGAAGACAATTTAAAACAAAAGAAGGCTAGATGCAGACAGAGAGAATAAAACACCCAGTTCATCCAACTATACCACCACCCAAAAAAATAGACACATTGGCAGAATGTTAGCTTTAAGTAACGCTAAGTGTTAAAAGGAAGCTTCTCATATGTGTTTGTCCAACTTTTAAAACCATATATCACATTTCCCCCACAAATGTAATATGCAGAGTGTACGAACGCAGTGTTGGACAAGACAGCGAGATAAACGTATATACATATTGAAATGATAACGGCATCACACAATTGATAGGAATATAGTGTTAAATGTTTGATTGTCGCCAATGGTAAGTGCGCTATCGTCTTTCAGAACGCAAAATTACCAAGGAATTTAAAAAAATTTGATAGTTACTAAGCTTTTTTCCACTTACCTGTGAAACATTATCTTCGAACATTGAACGTGTCCCGTTTTATATCACAAAACATGATGTGAACTTACAATACGTGCCACGTTCATAAACTGATGAGCTACTAATAAACAATCTAATTTGTGCTTGCATATCATACGTGATGCAATCGTTTCGTTTACAACAATATTATAGCTCAATTATTGCAATATTTGAAGAGATCGTGTTTAGATTTATTCTTTCATCGTGAATGTAGGAATAAAATGGTGCCTTCCCAAGCGCATCTGTCGGACAGAATGTTTCAAAGCGTCTACATCACGAAACGACCACGAGAGAAACGTACTCAAACCGAAATGGCTATAAACCAAAATAGTCCAGACTGAATATGTCCCAAAGACAGTATCCACGCTGTTTGTATTAATGTCAATGTACGTGGTGTAATTGCATCGCTTCAACTAGTCTCGCTTAACCCGAATATTGCATGGCATCACTGATCGGAATATTTCATATTTACGTGCATATTTGATGTTATGTAGGAAGTATGTTTTGAATAATGTAAATAATGTTCTAACAGATTAATACAAAATAGCAGGTGCCTTGGAAAAAGAGTATGAGAAAAGCTTACTCTTATGGGATTCGAACCCGCGACCAAAACATATTGTCATTTGCAAATCCGTTTTGTTTTATTGTATGACTTGTGTCATCTCGTGTGTGAGACAAAAGGTGGCGCCACCTCATGGAGCCTGGATAATCAAGCCAACGTTTCAACAAGTTTCGCGAAGTCATAAAAAATTTTCACAACGGCGCCCCACACACTTGTCTCTTACATGTATTCAAAGTAGCCTCCAGAGGACGACATCCGTCACTGCTCGACACTTCCTCGCCTTCGTAAGCTCCACGAGAAGAGAGGCTGCCCCAGAGAGAAGGTATGACTGTTTCCCCTGTCAAATTGCATCACCGATAGGATTAATTCATACTTACGTGGATAATTAATGTTATATGTTATATGTGTGTTGGACAACAAAATAAAGTTACTAATACAACACAAAATTATGGAAAATAGAAAAGTACCGTAACATAAAAGGAAAAGGAAAATACTTCTTATGAGAGTCGAACCCGCAACCAGAATATCGCATTTGGAAAGCCGAGTACCTTAACCACAGACGTTACTGCTAACACGGTGTGTTTTGACTATATCTGCCGTCAGCTCATCCGTCAAACTTCACATTTATTGCATGATATTCAGTTGAATTAGTTCCGTACAGTCAGACGGGGTAGACGAGGCCACCACTGGCCACTCCTTGACTCGACCACAGTGCAAGTACCAGTGGCGAAACTGATCATATAGGTATCTGCACTGGTACTGGCAAATAATGTTCTTCGGACACATCAACATGATGCTGGTAGTCGTGCACCTCATTTTAACAAATACAGTTTCATTACGGCAGCACTGTTTCGACATATAATATAAACTACATTGTCAAATGCTTTTTTGAAGTCAATAAAGGTATTCATGTGCATGCAATTATTTAGAGTAGAGCTTATTACAGATGTGACATGTTACACTGATATATTGAAATGTGACTAAATTACACGTCATGCGACATGGGGCGCATTAGCACTGTGGTGAGAGAATGTCGCTCTCTTAAGCCAAAGGACCGGGATTCGAATCCTTTTTCCACTAAGAACTTGCATTGTGAGTATTAGTTCGTAAACGACTTCAAATATATTGGTGTAAACATGTTACTACAGCCCACTCGACAGCTTCACTACGCCACGTTTGACTAGTTGCCTTTATGTTACATCAGCGACGGCCACTGCATCTTGCAAACCCGTAAGTGTTGATTGTACGACTATTATTTAGCACGCTACGGTATTATGGCGAGGGACGATTTTGGAAAATAAAAATGGATCCGCCCATATCACATAACCAGTTGCTTGAAACATGTTCACAGTTGAGTGTAACAACTTGGGTAGGGTGTGCCAACAACATGTCAGCATGCAATAAATTTGCTTTATTTGTAGCATTACTAATTCAAACACTACACTACACTACACTGCCATGACGACGTATCGCGTAACCATTTGATAGGGAAAACGGCATAGACACGTTCACATTTTAGTACAACGTTTCATGTTCTTACACATCTTCAATTGGACGCCTGTCAGACTACTTGAGATTGAATACGAAAGTTGGATGGAATACCGAGTGCAGTAATTTATTTAATATCCCCAAATATCTTATTGGTATTGGAGGCGTCGAACTCTGAGTAGAAAAGACGGAGGTCGGAATCATGCTGATGCTGTTTCGTAGCTTGGACAATCTCGTTCACTCTGCTTTACTTCAGTTCACTCAGCTATGAAAAAGAAGCTATATATAGTATATCCAGTCAGGAGAGATGAAGTTATCTTAGAATATATTGATGCTTTCACATACATAGGAGCGGTGTTATCTAAACATGGATGAAAATAGGAGGACAACAAGAGATGGCTGTATTTGGCAAGAAGTGAATTCTTAACAATAACATTTGCTAAGTGATCTTACGCATCCACTAATTTAGGAAGAGGATAAGTAAGTACCTTTAAGATGGTGCTACACGTTACGATATAACGTACGAGTCGTACAAGTGAATCAGTCCGAATATATACGTCGTATTCCGTCGGGCAGTTATTATGCGATTTCAGTTCTGCATCAGCTATTTTGACATCGGATGCTTCTTTCCGAGAAAGGTACGACTCATTAAATGGAGATGTCACAGAAGATGTGTCTAGTACAAAATAATAACAAGCGCACAAGATGTACAATATAATTTATATGATAGCCTTTAGTTAATTGTTGCTTTGTTAACTTTCAATGTTTAATTAGTTCCGTATAGTCAGACAGGGGTAGATGATGCCACCAAATAATGTCCTTCGGATATATGATCATGATGTTGGTAGTTGTGCACCTCATTTTAAACAACACAGTGTAATCACGGCAGCACTGTTTCGACAGATTAGATAAACTATGTTTGCATGAAACCTACAAAGGTGAAAGTAAGGTAACTTGCTTATATAGGCTAACATTCGAACACATGAAAGGTCATGGGTTAACAACGCCGCTATGATGGATACGATGTGAAAAAGAAATAACAAACCAATGTGTATCGCATGACGCGTCACAATTGTAATAGCAAGTTGTGTTATTTGTTGAATCAATTTATAAACTTTTACACGAAGTAGCTTTACATAATGTATTTCAGGGTGATTTTCGTTCTGCTGTTGTTTTACACTCCCAACTAGCAGCTAACGAAAGGACAGCGACATAAGAGTAGCCATCACGGCCGCAAGGGAAAAGTAATTATAAGTGTTCATATGGTTAATTAGTTACATCAAACGTATCGTACCTGGTCCGGAGTTAGAACCCAGGATTCTGCGCAGCCGATCTCCAAACCATACTCATACTAAAAACGTGTTAGCATATGTGTATTTTACATCCCATTCGTTAAATTCCATAGCGTTGAAGTTTCCTTCAGTTAGTCATGTTTATTCAGTAGCATAACTAACATACACATATACGTACACTTTCTGGATTATAACACTATAAAACGTAAGCGACGGCTCTGCAGTTAGCAAACCCGTTAAAGTTGGCAAATGTGTAGGATTATTAATTCGTGCACTAAAACGTTATGGCGAGCAATGAGCGACGATTTGGAAAATTAATAACGGACCCGCCCGTATTAGATAACCAGTTGCTTCACTGTTCACTGTTTTGTTTACCCACTTGTCTAAGGTGTGTCAGCAACAAGTCAGGATACTTTAAAGTTGGTCTATTTGTAGGATTATTAATACACTCACTACATTATTATGGCGACGATTTGGAACATAAACCTTGTTCCGCCCGTATCATATAACCAGGGAACAATTTATTTTAGTGCAACATTTCATATTCTCCCACATCCGCAACTGGACACCTAAACTAGGTGAGATTATTTAAAATTGAATACGAGTGCAGCAGTTTTTTAATATCCCAATATATATTATTGAGTGTGTAGGTATAACTGTAGGACGCAGTAGCTCAGTGGTTAGAATGTCGGACCCTGAATTGAGAGGACTGGGGTTTGACTCCTCGAAGCTTGAACAGTTTCTTTAACGTTCACATCACGTAGCGGAGTTCATTCAGCTATTTTCGCAGTTTGAACGGTCCAATCACTGGGGCAACATAAAATCTTGAAAAAAACTGTGTGTGTGTGTGTGTGTGTTTGTTTGTGTGTGTGTGTGTGTGTGTGTGTGCGCGCGTGTGCGTGTGCGTGTGCGTGTGCGTGTGCGTGTGCGTGTGCATGCGCGTGTGCGCGTGCGTGTGTGCGTGCGTGTGTGCGTGTGTGCGTGGGAAATATAATTTGCATTAGTAGTTTTTTATGTAGAATGACTGATACCATATACCCGTTTTATAACTTGCATGCCAGTGAAATTAAAAGATCCCACGCAGCGAAATACGAAAACTGTCGTGGATTCGCAATCTATAAGAGGGGCATTCTGAAATAAACCGTCAGTTGTGTTACTGGGTCCTCTGACTTGTTGCAACTGAAACAAATAAAAAAGTACGTAACAGGAATAGTATATATTCTAGCCTTACCAAAGGAATAAAAGCTTCAGTCATGTGCACGCAAACTGTCAACGAGTAGGCATAGCAAAAGTGTATCGTATTACCTTTTATTCTTTAAAATGGCGTAGTTGTTAGCCTTAACAATGGATTCGTGTGATACTACTCTTAACAAGCTTGAGATTGATGAATATGTTAGCCCATCGAGGATATAATATGTACCATTCCTAAGTCGGATGTAGTAAACAATAGGGTTCAGCTTACCTTTCCAGCCAACATTCTTGAGGAAACCAGGAACTTAGCTCTGAAAATGCCAGAAATAAAATCTGTTTACCTGAAGTAGTCACAAGTATAAGCGATCCTTCTCCATACTTTAAACTTAGACCTTAATTCATTCGACATTTTATCGTGCATATAATCAGAAGGATTGGCGACCGAGAACATTCAGGAAAACTTTGATCGTCAAGTTGGACTTTATTTGTGATTTGTTTTTTGAGAGTTTATGGAAATAAATAATAACAAAAACAACTGTTGTACATTCTGTCATACTAGTGGAGCTACTAGTCACGGAAGTCACGTGTTTTTCTGTCACATAAGTCACGCACTTGCAGTGTTCTCTAAGAACAAAAGTTCATTAATTTGTGATAGCTTGTCTAATTTAGGAATCTTCAAACGTCCGTGTAATCTATTATGAGAGACAAAATGGTTGATCTCTCCTAGGAGGCTACGAACTGAATGAAACATCTACTCAGTTATTATAGTTGGGATAGTAGCTCTCACGGAAGTTACGTTTTTCTACTCTCACTTTTTCCATGAAAATGTTACTGAACTGAAAAATTGCTTGGCTAAGCTAACGAGCTGTTTAAGGTTCATGAAATAACTGTGCAACATTTAAAAAAAAATTCAGGAATTTAGAAGCAAATATGAATAGCTTTTGTCACGGAAGTCACCTTGGAATGGTTGATATTCATGTTCCCGACCATTTTACTTAGCCATCTGGACCATCACGTCAACCTCCAACTTCATTCACCTTCCTAGGTATGTTCGCAAATTGTTTCAGTTGCCTAGTCGTTTCCTCCTCTTAGTCAGATATAGCTGTGTACATTAAGACGCTCCAGTTGCATAGGCACGGCAATTAAATTACCGGCTTACAGCTGATTGGCTGTGAAAGAACCAATGGCATGCCTCCTTTGATGGAATATCGATATATTATATATCAATCTCAAATGGCGTACGAATCAGCAAACATTAGCATCACCAAGACAACGCATATTAGTCCACTTGACTAGGCGTTACCGGTAGTACAAACCACACCATCTGACAAATTTACAAAGAGTATATGTTTACTAAACATAGGCGTAGATACGAAGTGACGGTAGCAATCATGGTTAAACTGGTTATACTCTCCTATCTGCTGACAATGATGATATGCGTTGCCCATGGCCAGTGCCAGAGTTGCCAGACCAACATCGCTGGTAATTGCTGCAGCCAGACTTGTGGGTGCGTCCAAGACGACTCACTGATGAAGAGCTCAGTCATCGCATTGCAGTCGCAAACGCAACAGATGATGGGTGAAATCGTGAAACTGCGTCACGATATTGCAAACATCAACAACGGTAAGGAATATGAGAAGCAATAATGCTAAAATCAAATTTAATGGTGTCATAGCTTTTATTAGCTTGTTTTCGTGAGTGCATGATGTTTTCCTAATCATTATTTATACCACTATGCGTTGCATTTTGATGGGTTTGTTTCAGATTCATTGTATTAGTGTTTAATCACGAGTTTTCCAATGGACGTGGGTCTTTGTTTTGGTGTTGCGGCTAGGGATGGCATTGCTTATCCGTGGAGTCATTTATTCTCGGCACAATGTCCAGTCTTGTTGTGGTCCGTGTTAGTTTAATATTTGTTTGCTGTAATGTTTGATTATGTATGCCGGGTCGGTAATAAGGTGTATTGCATATGGGTTTGTTTATTGCGAGGACAAAATGTAGTTTACGTTGACAAGTGGTTCTGCTACATTGTGAGCATGAACATCAATGACAACTCGACCACCATGGACATTTCTGTCCTCTTTGATGACATCATTGCTTGTTTGGAGAAATGGGTGGTTTTCGTCTAATTTGGCTTCAACTAGTAATATGATGTATGGGTTATTGGAATAATTTAGTTGAATTTATTTGGAACGCTTTTTCGAAGGTCTTACCGCTGTTGGTGGAAGATAGCAGCAATAAGAGCTATCGTTGTCGTCCCTCTGTTTGATATGGCAAGCTTCATTCGCACCTAGTTGAAAAACAAGCATACTTCAAAGGTAGGGGAAGGCAGTGTTAGTTGAACCACTGTGTTAGTTGGGCCACCCATATTTCCCAGGAAAACAGAGCAGCGAAAGTTACTTGCTATCATTCGGTGATTGAACATGTCATAAAAAACACGATTGCCATTTGTAACAACTTTAGAAAATGTGAGTCAAAAATATGTATTTTATGTTTCTCATTATGAGATTGAACAAGATTTAACAAGATTGCCGTCCAAGACTACACGTTCCTGGTGACAAATGGACATGGAAGCCATTGGCTTATCGAGAGTCCAACAACTGTTTCATTTATATATAGCCCACCCTTATCATATATATGTCAATTTTATTCTTAAATAAATTCATACTGCTAGCATTAACATAATAATTTGACAGTTTGTTCCATTGTATGTGAGATTGATTACTTTAGTGTATTCCACCTACAATATTCCTTATCTGGTTATAATGCCTTATTTTAACTTGTAGGACAAATGCATATTAATAACTTCATAACCATTCAATATTTAGTCCTAATACTGATCCCTGTGGTACCCCACTCAAAACTGATTTACAATTTAAATTTAAATTTAAATTGTTTTATTACACCATCACCTATACCGTAGGTTTTTGTTTAAGCTACAATATTTAGTGTTACACTTTATCGAAAGCTATCTAAAAATCTAAGTAGACAACACCCACTGGTGACCCATAATCTTAACGCTTTGTATTTGTTTTCAAAAAACACAAGAGATTGGTTAGAAATGAGATTGTTTTTAGGAACTCATGGTGAAATGTATTTATTAGTTTATGTTTTACAGGGAAATCCACCATGTGGTTTCTAATTAACCTTTATTACAATTTGCATACAATTGATGTTAAACTCATTATTCTATTATGTTTGTTTCTTGTTCCTCTTTCCCCTCTTTCCATTCTGAAGGAACTTGTCCCTATTCTAGTGAAAAGTTAAACACTGCAAGTGGTGTACTTATTTTATCTACAATTCCTTAATCAGTTTTCGTGATATCCATACAACTCCAGGTGATTTATTACATGTTACCTTGATAAGGTTTTTTGCTATCAAATCAGGAGTTACAAAAAAGCTGTCCCAAATGATCAAATGTAGTAACTGGAACTGTAAGTGAGGTGATATACATGAATATGTTGTGAAAACTGAGATGGAATACTCATTCAGGACCTCTGCCATGCCATATGACCAATTCTGAATTAATACTTCCACTATTGGTTTCCAATGGTCCGACATTATCTCGAACTATCTGATTACTCATATAAGCATAGATACTCTTGCTGTCATTTTTTATTATCTGCCAATTTTTTTAAGGTTTTTTTTTGGGTTGTGATTAATGTTTACTGTGTGAGCTATCAACGCATGTAACATACTTTATTTTCGATGCACGTACAAACTCTGCACTGGAAAGTATTATTTTCATCAATTAAACAAATATAATGGTCGAAACGATGCTAGCTGTGCCACCCAAAGCCCAAGTGAGTGATAGTTGAGCAGTGGTTAAAGAACGAAGATGAGTGTTGCGACTGGCCTATAAGTCTGTTTTATTTACGCGTGTAGACTTATCAATGAATCGTGTTGACTTGTCTATGACGTTTTTTATCCATTGTTTAGATGTGTTGGCTGAGTTTCTATAAATTTTGTAGAAGGCCTACGTAAATTATACAAATAAACTATTTACCCATTGTGACTGAAATTACGCACCACTGTGGCTGAACTTACACCACATCAAGTGTTAGTTGACCCAGTTTACAAACCCTGTTTGAATCAGCTACATATAATTAAATACGTATAATATATATATATAATTTTGCTGCAAAATGATATACTAATAATCATAGTTTATTTGAGTAAAAACAATTTTGACTAATAATATTATTGTGTCCTAAATGTAAAACGAGGTTTTGGAACAACCCGCCACACACACATTGGAACGCACTTTTCCTCCGTGATGCACTTTCACTGACATTATTTAAGCGCAAACTAATGTCTCCTCTTTTCCAATGTGCATATGGCAATGCGTGAAATACTGTTTTTTATGGACTATTATCATTGTCGTGGAGGATTGTCATGCTTTTCTGGGATGACGTTTTTCAATTATTTATTTACTTGTATATGTTAATGGACTTTTAGTTTGTACACGCAGTGAGTAACGTAAGCAAGAAACTGGCGCATATAAGAACTGTTATATGATAATAAAAACATTGCTCAACTAACGCTGCCTCCTATTGCATCTTCGAAATCTACGACACATCCTTCGGATTTCGTGAAAAGGCCACTTGTCAAATGTAGAAGCGTTGAGACGTGCTTAAATGTCAATTATGGAAGCCATCCTCACTGCGTCCCAACTTCATCTGACTGGTCGTTGGACCTAAATGAACAGTGATAGGCTGCAGACTATCCACCATGGAAACGCCTTCGTTGTGGTTGAGAGCTATTGTGCTAGAGAGGTGTGTTTCTTATGGAACAAAATCGTGATGAAATGACATTTCTATACCTCACTATATATATATATATATATATATATATGACCAATTACCAGCATTTCTTTTATGTTTGCAGGTGTGAAGTCCGCAGCCAATATGAAGCAATGTTCAAAGCGGAATATCTACGACGACAGTGAACGCGGTCCTTTATTTGTAAACATATTTGTCGTGTCGTGTAACATTGTCATGCAAGGCTACATAAATTATAATGCCGTGCAGTTAAGATATGCAAATAAATTAGGATGTGTGTGTGCTTACGTGAGTGAGTGCGTGCGTGCGTGCGGTGTGCGTGCGTATGTGTCGTTATAGTCGGGAATAATATAATAATTATAGTATTTTTTTTAATAAATTCTTCATGATTGTTTGCATATCAAAATAAATATTGTTTGTGTATTGATTCTAATCGGTAATCACATAGAATATATCACCTTTCCGTAAGATATTTTGCATGTAAAAAGTGGTATGCTCCACAAATGTGTGGTTAAATATTACACAGTTATTTTGTTTTAAATGTCATATCTCTCAATATATATGTGCTACTGAGTTGGACTCCTAGGCACAGCCTCCGCGTCTTGCTGCAGGAATGTGCCTTCGTGAAAACACAAGACGGCACGGTGTTGCGTGTCGTGTGGAATGGCAATTTACGACTGACACACACTGGCTCAAAACCAGGCTCCTGCCGTCGCTGGTACTTCACTCTTAACGGCGACGAATGCAGCCAACCAGACAAAATTGACATGCAACTCTACGCTCTCGTCAATAACCCTAACAGTTTCAGACCATCGTATGGTAAGAAAACAGTAACGTGTTTACTTATGCATGCCATATTAGTTTGTTTTCAGTTAGTAAGGTGTTACATACATATACAATATGACAGTTCCTAACACAAAACCATACACCACAGGCATGAACGCACGCACGCACACATGCACGTGCAACTTTGCTGATAAAATTAAATCTTGCGCGTCTTGTTTTGTGTTCTGTTGTATATAACAAAGAAATACATGTTTTATCATGTGAGGATTATATTGAAGGCAAAGTTTCTTAAAGCTTCTGAAATTGCAAAATGTAAATTGTTTGCTGTCTAAAAAGTCGACAAACGCAGTTTACCCACATAGTATGTGTGCTGACAATGCATCATCTTGTCTAAATCAATATGCAAATGTCAGTTCACTAAGACACACCATGATAAAATATTATTTTGTTATTGATGTTGTTACTACATATTTTGTAAGTGTTTGTTTTTAAATGTTTCGTTCAATCAAAACAAACACAAACACAGACGAAATTTAATTTGGTGTGCGAAGCATACCAAGGAAATCGTCCTCCACCCCTGGCTACGGACTTGCGCACACACACGCACACATACACATACGCACACTCACACATATGCACACAAACAAACACACACACACATATTGAGACACGCACACATACTCAAACGCACACGCACGCGCAAACACACACACACACACACACTCACACACACGCACACAAGCAAACAAACACACACATACACAAATACATATATTGAGACACGCACACACACTCAAACGCACACGCACGCACAAACACACACCCACATGCACACACACACACACACACACACACACACACACACACACACACACACACACACAGAACACACGCACGCACACACACACACACAGGACCAGAATGTATTCTAAATAGTCGCCATAGTAACGTAGTGTGTTTGTGTGTGTATTAATAATAACAAAATAATAATAATAATTTAATTCAGACAAAAAGTCCATAACTATACATAAAATACATGTAGAGATATGTATATATATATATATATATATATATATATATATATATATATATATATATATATATATATATATATATATATATATATATATATATATATATATATATATATATATATATACATATATATATATATATATATATATATATATATATATAAAACAAACACATTAAGCATAACAATAAATGTAAACATTATGACAGGTAAAAATGTAGAAATACACATGCATACATATATATATATATATATATATATATATATATATATATATATATATATATATATATATATATATATATATATATATACATATATATATACATACATGCATATATATATATATACCTATATATACATACATATATATACACTCATACACTATATACACAATATATATATATATATGTATGTATATATACATATACATATATACATATATAATTATGTATGTATTTGTATATACACATATGTATATATATATATATATATATATATATATATATATATATATATATATATATATATATATATATATATATATATATATATATATATATGTATTTGTATATATATATATATATATATATATATATATATATATATGTATATATATGTACATATATATATATATATATATATATATATTTATATATGTATATATATATATATATATATATATATATATACATATAATAAGTTTATTGTTTCAGACAATCAGCAGTTTATTTATATAATATATAAAATAATTATTTTAAAAAACGTATATTTAAAGATTATACAAGGATGCAATCCAGTGAATTCTCAATTTAGATGTACAATTGGTGTCGCAAATTCCAATGGCCTGACTAATTGGATTCAATGACTTGTCAATCCTAGTCATTAAACTATAAATAGCATTTCTGGTTACGCATTTACAAGAGTTGACATTGGCCGCAGCAAACATGTGGCTGGCGCTGCATCTCATGGGCAGCCTATTTAAAATGCTGGAAAACTGCTTTTCTATAATTCACCCATAAGGCGCACATATGCACGTTACTGAAGTAGGCTGTGAATAACTAGTTCCTTACAGCAGAAGAGCAATAGTGAAATTGTTGACGTAGCATATTGCTCTTAGCATAAATGAGTCTAACTTTGGCTTGAGTTTCGGCCTCATCAGATGTGGCAAAGTTTAACTTTGTTCTTTCTAATGTAATTCTCTAGCAACATTTGTGTTTCTAGAATCAAAGTAGATCAGAGATTTGGAGGCATTAAATTGAACATCGTATTCACAACCGTATATGTAGCAACAATCAAGTAACGTTTGCAGTCCCTTACCGGAAGGGGCGAACAGAAGTAAATCATCTGCATAAATCAGGTGATTGACCACCGTTGTCCCAAGACTACAACCAAGAGGTTTTGTGAGCAGTTGTACACTCAAGTTGTCCATATAAACGTTAAACAGTAATGGGGATAATTTCCCTCCTTGTTTAACACCATTACCCAAAGGGAAGAATTCCGAGTATGTAGATCCCCACCGGACACATATACTTTGGTTACTGAACTCATTGCAGATCACTCTTAGAATGTATTTTAGTACATCACGTTGTGTTAGTTTTGTTATAAGCTTCTGCCAATTGACTCGGTCAAATGCTTTTGCAGCATCTACAAACGCGACATGCATGGCCGATCCATGCTTAGTGTAAAACCTTAGTAGTTCCTTAAATGCGAACACAAACAACTCCGTCCCATGCTTGGACTTTAACCCAAACTGATGCGGTGTTGTTTGCAAGTAAACATCCATACGATTAAGTGATGCAGCTTCTACAATCTTGGAACCTATGTTAGAGAGGCATACAGGCATGTAATTGCCTTTGTCGTTTATACGCATATTCTTGTCTTCAATAACCGGTACAATGACAGACTCATTGATTACTTTCGGTATATACCCATGCACCAGAATAGAGGACACAAGGGCAGAGAGTAGTACCAAGAGTTGGGAGTCCAAACTTCATGTGTTCTGCTGTAAGACCATCCAGTCCTGGCGACTTATTGCAAGACAAATCATTAATACTACTCGTCATCTCGCCAGCGTCTACAGTCATATCAGTGTTGAAATCAATGTGATGCTGGCATAAATCAATGTAAGCTTTATAACAACGACTGTCTTGTACAGTATTAAACATATTTTCATAGTGATGCTTCCACATCTTATGTTGTCATCGCCATGAACACCGTCGACGTTAGTAGGAATTTATGTTTTGCTGTTTACACGATGCTTAACATTTTTCCAGAATTTACGTGGATCTTTTTGACACATCTTTTCAGCAATACTATCAGCAAAAATAGTTTGTTTGACTTTCTTACATTTTCTGATAGCATGTTTAAATTTGGTTCTGGACAATTTCATGGCATTAAAAACATCCCCTTGTCTTGGTTTGCAAATCGCTCTCTATTAATGCAACAAATATACCAACTTTAAAGTATCATGAGTTGTTGCTGACACACACTGGACACGTTGATAAACACAACGCTGAAAAGGCCTCTAGAAAATGATTACGAAATACGGGCGAGTCCGTTATTTGTTTTCCAAATCGTCGCTCGCCCCTTGCCATAACATTGTAGTGAACGAAACTGAATTTGGTGTGCGAACCATACCAGGATCAATTTCCACTACCTCCTGGTTACGGACCTACACACACACGTACACGTACACGCCACACACACACCACATACACTCGCGTATGCACGTATGCACATACGCACGCACGCACGTATGCACACACGCACGCACCTACACCACTCTCACACACATACACGCTCACCACACACACACACACACTCACACAGACACACACACACACACGCACACATGCACACACACACACACACACACACACACACACACACACACACACACACGCACAAACACAATTTCTTATTTTAAGTTATCATATTTGTATTAATATTATTGAGTTCAAAATTTGTATTCTCACCGAATGCGTGTCAATGTGTTATTTATGTTAGGTATACAATATATCAACACACTTATATTGCTTGCTCACCGCGTGTTGTTTCAGTGGAGGGATACTGTCGAGGTGTGGCAGCAGGTCCAGTGATTGTGACGTGGAACGTGGGAGACTGTCCGGGCTACTATAGCACAACATATGGTGTCGGTAATAGTTTCACTGGATGGGGTTTAACTACTGCTCGCATTATTGTAGAGGAAGTGACTGTGGAAAACGCCAACAACGTCATTGTATAAATCTAATTAACGTTGATAACAAGACAGCCACATTCATGAAAAATCGCATTGTAGACCATCTTCTAGTTTACTATCATTGCCGTACCCACGGCTGGTAAGTGCATGTTTATGATGTCGCAGTAATAAATGTGGCCGGTGTGAAACAACGCGTGGTCGTTGCTACGTTCGTGTTTTACCTATTATTATTATCATCTTTATTCGGACTCAAGATCCACAAACATGTACATATTAAACAAATTGTAAGTTAGAAATAGCAGCTAGAAAACAAATTATATTGTGCTGAGATATGAAATTACAGCACTACATTCTTCCTTATTAAAGACAGTGTCATTGTTACAATCTTTCATTTCAACCAATTCACAAATCATGTTTGCATTGTCATAGTATGTAGCATTGACATTGCTATTCCACATTTCTTTACATTTATGCTTAATAGCACTCATAGGCATATACAACAGTTCATGGTGGGTCATGTTATATTTGGACAAAATGTGTCTTACATTCTGGCCCATAGTTGACCTATAAGCAAATGTCATTGTATTTGCAATATAATTAACAATCATGTTATCTGACAAGGATACTGTTCTGTAAAACTTCATAAACCTAAAGACCAAAGCCACATCTAAAGGTACATATTCAGCAATTAATGGTACTAAATCTCTGTGGGAAGCATATGGTAGTTTCCATACTTTACGCAATGCATTACGCCACTGTGTGCACATCTTGTTAACACTGTCATGCCACAGTGGCCATAATTGCGATCCGTACAATGCACAACAATACTGATGAAATAATTTGTTTTTGACAACAGTTTGAAGTGAACCAAACTCAGACATAAATCTATTTACATTACAGTTAAATTTCTTGATACCATCAAACACCTTTTCATACTTATCGGTTGTGCTAAGTACATTTCCAAGATGTAGAGTTTTCTCACATGTAGAAATATCTGTACCATTGATTTCAAAATGCGGATCAGCATCCTTCTTGTTGTACACCAATAATATAATAATATTATGCGTTTTGACCCATTAAACAACACATTATGTAGTTTGGCATACTTCTATATGTTTATTATTTAACTATATGATAGTCTAGCTTTGGTGAAATAATGGAAGTGATCGGTGTGTACACGTACATTAATTCATGCTGATTAAATCCAGCTGCACCATGATTAACATGTTATACAACATTAATGGATCACCGAATTACTCAAAACGTTCTCAAACCGAAACGACGCTAGCCCAAAACAGCCCGGATTGAAACGATCGTCACGTCCTTTCCTTACATCGTTATCGAGCAGTCAGATGCATTATCGGTCTAACTGAAACGGCAACATAACGAGACGAACACCACTACTGAATAGGTCACTTAAGGAAATAAAATAAAAACGGCCCCGTGATAAGACACTGTTGTGTGTTCATTACGTGTAGTAAAATATTTTATTTCTCCTGCCACGGATGTATAGTGATGTGTGATCGCAGCTTGTTTAATGCATACTACAGAAAACAAGACAATCATTGTAAAGGTCGAAAATGGACAAATGTTATTGCCGAATTGCCAAAACAATATTGCTGTTACATGTCTAAAAGTTGTCCATGCAAAGAATGCAAGTTATACCAAAGTATGTACACATTAAATGTGAGGGGTCAACCGCCTGGGAGAAAACAATTGGCTATGTACAATACAATAACATATGCAATGAAATACAGCATTCAGTTATTGCTGTTACAAATATTTGTACGAAACGTTACCACAATGAATACAAGGTACGTACACACCGAAGGTGACGGCAACGTCATATAAACATGTGAATCTTACTAATACATCATGGTGCATTGCTGGCAGACTTCCGACCGTAACAGACACGCATCCCTCGATGGTGATTTCTCTCAAGTGACCGACTAAAAACTAACTTGTAACATGGCTGGCGTTGGACTAGTCCATTGTCGAGGGAAGACATGTTACTTTTCAAATCCCTCACATATACATAAAAACACTTAGATCAGAAGTTAGAATGTCTCATTTTCATAGCAGTGCGGTATTGCAGCTTCAAATGTTTACCAGATTCTTGGGTTGATTAGGAGAAACATAACTTACAAGAATAACAAGCTAATTATACCTATAAAGCAATAGTTAGACCTCATTTAGAATACTGTATACAAGCGTGGAGACCATATTGTAAGAAGGATTTAGATACACAAGTCGGGAATATTGGACCATCCGCTCTATTGGACCATAGCCATATATCCCTCACTACGGCACCGAAGGTAGCGTGGCTTCATCTCCCGACTGACTTTGAAATAAAATGTGCATCGAGAGTAAAAAAAATGGCGACTCCGCTAAAACTTCCAAAAGGTTAGCATATAGTTTTTTCCCCTTCTGATGTAACGTTTGTTTATGTGTAAACAAAGTGATGTGGGACAGTAATCTGAAACGCTTCAGCTAACTCAGGCACATTGGCGGTGAAATAAGTATTTAAACAATGAATGAAGAAGGTTTGAAGAACAAAGTTTCAATAGTTGTAGACATCTGCGTACGGGTTCATCACTGTGTGATCCGCCATATTGGACCTTGTTCCGGTATATTGGACCACTGGCATTGCGAGCTGTGACACCCCATCTGTGGTAAACGATGGAAGATGACAAGATACTTGACCGCAAATACTGATGCCTTCGTTGAATAAAGTTCTTTAAAAAAATTGGCCAAAACTTAATTTTTTATTACCAATTTTATTAGTGAATCCATTGATTACGCGTTTGTGGGCATTTCAGATTATCATACAATGTATAAATGCTTGCAGGCACAGAGAATCTTGACATTTTGATCGTTATTCTCTACGTCCCCATTCCTAAACCAACCAACAAAGAAAACAATATACCCAACGAAGAGATCCATTGAATTGACCACCCCGTCCAATATAACGTAAAACGTGGTCCAATATATACGAATGGTCGTCTATATTGGACCAGTATGCCATAATCCAAATTTCTAATTTCTAGGTTTCGAAAATTGTCATATGAAATCCTGACGAGAATACTACTAATTTTGAAAGACTGATATTTGCAGACATTCCGTCGGCAAGCAGCGTGAAGCATTGTTCAAAACGAAAAATGTAAGACGAAAACGAACACGGCGTTTTATTTGTAAATAATTGGTTTCGCTTTGGACAAAATACAGTTGATGTAGATTGAATGAACTAGCGTAGCTATGCCTAGGGTAATATTGTTTACTGCGCGTTGTTACGGTTGGTATACATTGGTAATATTCTAAGCGAAATTGCTTTGTGTCAGTTTCCCAGTGGGCAGTTGTATGTCTGTGTCTCAAGATGTTCCACACTGCTACTGGCGAGTCAATGATCTCTTTTTCTTGCTGCAGTGTGTCATCGATAAGAAATGCAGCGACACTGGGCTCCGTATCGCCTATAATGGGCCATTACGTTTACTACACAGGGTTCGAAGGACGGATCAGGTCTTCAGTGGTACTTCAATTTAAATGGCAAAGAGTGTAGCGAACCAGAAACCATTGACACCGTCCATTTTGCCAAATGGAAATGGACCTACCCACCACAAACCTGCATACGGTAGGGAACAACGGTAACACTTTCCCTTCCTCCCTGTGCAGCAAGTGATCTTTTCACATCATCCGGCTTCTTACTATTCTTCCCGATAAACTGAACTGCCTCCCAATCTCTTCCCTCGGGTCATTCATCCTCCTCCTATCCGCCCTCTTTTCATATGAAATTCTCCGGATCAAGTTGTTTCATTTTGACCGATCTCCTTCCAACCTGAGAATCAGCGCACATCTCTGCTGTCCAACCCACATTCATTTCTGTCTTATACAGGCTCGTCCTGTATCCATACTTTTTGAACACCTCCTTCCACTCCTCCAGCGTTTCTTGTAATTCCTGTTTGCTCTCTGTTATTATGGCCAGATCGTCTGCGTACATTCATTTCTTTTATATGTGATATATTGCCTGGTGTTGTTTCAGTGGAAGGATACTGTCGATAAGTTCCGGTGGGTCCAGTGAATGTGGGTTAGAACGTGTACGACTGTCCGGGAATAGATACACACACGATGCCGGTGATAGCGTCACAGGGTGGCTGTTGACATCACGCATTATCAACGAGGAGGAGAGTGTGGCAAACACCAGCAGTGGTATTGGCCATACGTATATATCACATAGCCGACACAAGAGACCTGTCGACATGTCTGTTTCTGTCGTACCAATAAAAAGGGCCAATATAAAATAACATGTATCGTTGTAATGTTTGATTTATTTGGCTTGCATTGTGATATGCTTTTGTAGATCGGCGCACAACTGCTCAAAACAGCTCGCAATCACATATTCTAAAAGGTTCTGCCAGATCAGAATGATGGGGTGATGATAGCACCAAATAAGAAGGCTTGGACTCCTCAACACAGAGTTTCGCCTTACCTGAACCCAAACCAGAGGGCTATGATCTACAAGAGCATGGTGAGATCCAAGATGGAATATGGTTCATCTGTATGGATGGCAGCGTCCGAAACATCGCTAGGCAGACTTGATGCCATCCCGATGGGAGCTGTCCAGAAATGTAGCTCTGCCAGAGGCATGAATGTCATACAACCACTAGCACAAAGGAGACAAGTTGGTGCACTCACCTTGTTCCACCAGATATACCAGGGAGATGCACCAATACTACTCAATAGCATGTTACCTCCTCCTCCAGTTGTGCGAGTAGCCACCAGGGCATCAACATATCGCCACACAGCTGCTGTGGCAATTCCACCCTAGAACACTGCTGGCCATAAGAGGGTATTCTGACCAACTGCCTCCCACCTCTGGAATGAACTCCCAGAGAAAATAGTTGCAATCGGGGATAGTGATATACACGTTCCAGACAGAATTCAATGCTTTCTTTCGTGCCTTGCGTTAGCGCCCGTCCCCAGAGTGAAGAGGGACAGCGGCTCTGCCAAGGAAGAAGCACACGTAGATAAAAAAAACAGTTACGTGCCTTGCAAATTGTTTGCATGAGTTTCTATGCTTATGTAAGGAGTAAACAGAAAGTTCGAACCACTGGAAAACAACAGTGGAAACATAATTTCAGCCGGGTTTCAAATGGCAGAGGTCCTGAATGTGTATTTCAGCTCAGTTTTTACAACCACAGAAGATATCAGCTCACAGTTCCCAGTTATAGTTACACAAACTGAGGGCGATAAATCAGATCATTTAGGGCAATTATTTGTAATCACTGGAATTGATGGGATACCACCAAAACTGTTAAAGGGAATTGTACAGCAATTTAGCACACCACTTGCAAAAGTGTTTAACTTGTCAATAGAAGAAGGAATCATCCCTTCAGAATGGAAAGAAGCAAACATTACATCGCTATTTAAGAAGGGTTCGGGGAACGAGTCAGAAAATCACAGAGCAGTAAGTTTAACACCAGTTGTATGTTAAATACTCGAAACATTAATTAGATCTAAGTGTATTATATGATGGAATTCCTTGTAAAATATAAATAAATTAATAAATACATATCAACATGGGTTCCTAAAAGCAAGGTCATATCTAACCAATGTCTTGTGTTTTTGGAAGAAATTACAAAGTGAGTAGATGATGGGTCACTTAGATTTCCAGAAAGCTTTCGATAAAGTGCCACATCTAAGTGTATTACTTAATTAAAAGCGCACGGCATAAGCAATGGATAGAAAAGTGGCTTACAAACAGAAGACAGAGAGAAATATTAGATTGTGAGATACCAAACTGGAAATATGTTTTGAGTGGGATACCACAGGGATCAGTATTAGGCACTATGCTGTTTTAATATAATATATTAATGATTTGGAAGATGACATATCTAGCAAAGTACTGAAATTTGCAGATGACAAAAAATATTGAGAAAGGTTACAAATGACGCAGACAATCAAAGTTTACAGGATGATTTAAATAAAATAGCTAAATGATCAGAACAATGGCATAGGTTATTCAATTTTGGGAATTGTAAATGCATACACGTAGGACACATAAACATGGACTAAGCATATAAAATGGGGAATGTTGCACTGCAACACAAGAAAAGCACCCTGGGGTAACATTTAGTGCTGATATGAAAGTTTCATAGCCGCTTATTACAATGTGTTTTGACAACACTAGATATCAGAAGACTAAGAAGAGTCCAAATAGAAGTGTTTACAATAGTGAACGGTTATGAGGATATCGATAGGAATATGTTATTTAAACTTAAAGACGACAGTGGAACCAGAGGACAGAAATCAGCATTAGTTAAGAAACAGCGTAGGTTGGACATAAAAAAAGAGGGTGATAAATGAATGGAACAAACTGTCAAATGTGTTAATGCTAGTAGTGTGAATATGCTTTAAAATAGAATTGACAGCTATCTGATAAGGGTGAGATATATATTCATTATAACATTGTTGGACTCTCGATAAGCGAATGGCTTTCTTGCCCACTTGCCATCTGGAACTTTTTGTGTGGGATGATAATCTTGGCAATCAAGATATTGTTAAAATGATGTGAACAGTATTATTGTGTAATGCGTGTTTGGTAACTTTGGTGTAACAAATTTTACAGCCGTTGTGCATATAAGAAATTGTTATTTTGATACAATTGTTTTGAAGATTTGTGAAACCATTTTCTCAATGGATGTTGCAGTTTTAGCTGAGGATCTGCTGATTATGTGGATTTGCCCCACTCTTCCACAGTGACAAACCAGACTATGCCTCTTCACTTTTGTAGCAAACATTAGCGAATAAAATGAATGTGTATGACCCGAATATAGAGAGCGACACCGTTGTACTCCGTTGTTGTCGCAGTCACTACGTGAATTCACAACCATGTATAATGGTTTAATTGGTTCACTGGCGTTGACAGCAGTGGCGCGGGTGCTGTGTCTGGACCTGGGTGTATCGAGGTCCAAGGACAATTCCAACGAGACATATTTGCTGTCCGCGTGTTTACTCAACCAACTCCAGAAAGAACTAAGCACGCTAAACGTAAAGCATAGGCGGCAACAACTAGAATTAACCGAACTGAATGAAGAAGTGGGGAAACGCGAGACGAGTAAGTAAGATCAGAAACTGGTCAGAAAAAACGGCAACATAAATTTTGTGTAAGTTAATACATCCAAAAAGATAGCCCGACCATAATAAGAGCATGATAAGTCACCGCTGTGTGCTCATTCCGTGTACTAAGATTTTATATGTTGTGCTATTCTTTTTAAGAGGAAAATTCGTCAAACGCTTTTAAACAAAACAAGACGCATACGTTATACATTGTTAGTTGTATTGCAATTCGATATATACGCATCTGTAGACATGTAGGAAGGTGCGTCAAACTTACAAAGGTGATCGTAACTTGACTGCACACGCCAACATACGAACACATGCAAGGTCATAGGTTAACAATAACGTCATAATGGATAAGATATGAAAAAGAACTAATTAACAAATGTGTATCGTATGACGCGTCGCATGTATGATATAAAAGCGTATTGTTTCGTGAATTTATATCTACACCTATCCAGAATGATTCAGTAGCAAGAACTTAACTCAAACCAACCGTTGTGTCCACTATAGGCAGCTTCCACAGTGCAACTTTTACAAGAAGTAGCTTTACAGAATGTATTTCAGGTGATGTTCGTTCTGCGATTCTTTTACACTCCCAACTAGCAGCTAACGAAAGGACAGCGACATTAGAGTAATCATCACGGCCGCAAGGGAAATCAGTCCTAATTGTTCAGGGTCATTTAGTTACACCAAACGTATCGTACCTGGTCCGCAGTTAGAACCCAGGATTCTGCGCAGAGGATCTCCAAACATCACCCATACTGAAAACGTGTTAGCATATAATATTGTGTACTTTACATACCATACATATTTGCTAAATTCCATAGCGTTGGATTTCCCTTCCTGTGTGTAACTTTTATTCACTTCTATAAATTATTAGAAATAACTGGGTTGTTACCCATTAAGTGAAAACTTGCATTGTGGTCGTAGATGAACCCCTGAAAGTCCACTGAGGAGTAACATAACTTACATACAAACTTACATACATTTGCTGGATTATAGTAAGATGTGGCATGTGCGATGGCTCTGTAGCTAGCAAACCCGTTAAACTTGGTAAATTTGTAGGATTACTAATATGCAGACTACAAGGTTATATCGAGCAGCGCGCGACGATTTGGTAATAAATAACATGACTGGTTGTTTAATACAGTTTCACTGTTTTGTTTAACAACTTGTCTAAGGTGTGTCAGCAACAAGTCAGAATAATGTAAAGTTTGTATATTTGTAGGATTATTAATAAACACACTACATTACTATGGCGACGATTTGGACAAACCTGGTCCCGCCCGTATCACATAAAGTTGATAAGGAAAATAACTCGACGCTCACGGTTTAGCGCAACATTTCACATTCTCACACATCCGCAACTGGACACCTGTGATACTACTTGAAATTGAATACAACGAGTGATTTATAGAAGAATGTATGCAGCAGTTTTTTTTAATATCCCAAAATATATTACTGAGCGCGAAGGCATGAATGTGATAGTACGCAGTAGCTCAGGGGTTAGAATGTCGGATTGTGAATCTAGAGGACCGGGGTTCGAATAACGTTGCCGGAGTATGCTGCGCGGTTTGAACGGTCCCGTGGACTGGACCACATCAAATCTTGATAAAAAAAAACTATTGCTCTTAACACTATATCAACAAATATTGTTCCATCCAGTACGTCCAGTTTATGTATGTCAGATTTTAGGTCAAAATTCCAATGTTTAGCGAACTTATGTAGTGTTTGGTATTGTAATAAATATCGTAAATTACTTAGTACAAATCATTCGATGAAAATGTTATGCAAATCATCAGTGTTACTTCCTAAATATAAATAAGATTATGCGCGTGCGTACGTACGTGCGTGCGTGCGTGCGTGCGTGCGTGCGTGCGTGCGTGCGTGCGTGCGTGCGTACATGCGTGCGTGCGTGATACCTCAATGCCGATTCAAATGTACGTGACGGCTGAAAAAATAATGAAAGGGTCACATTGAGCCTATAGCTAGATCTAAGCATGACCAAAACCCGATGCACAGTGTTACACGTAGTCTCAAAGATGGATAAATACCTGCGTAACGCTACCTCTAAAGACTACTTGAAAGCAACACAATCGATTCACATCGGTTTGTTTAGCCTAAATCGACACAACACGTTGTATAAGTAATGTACGGACTGTATCGTATTTCGAGGCGTTCGCTCTGAAAGTTGGTATTTTAAATTAATATACCATGCCCCCTTTGGCTCTGGAATGTAATTTTGTTTCAGTGAAAAAAACGTTTTGCCACTACATGGTAGCATGACAAATTAATGGATGACTACGCTTCGCCCACTTTCCCATTTCCTCAATATGCCTCTGCGGAAACTCTACATAGAAAACCAGCCGGAAGTCAAACGGCCGGTTTATTTGATCGAGGTATGCCCCAGTTTGTCCGTGAAATCGTGTCACCTGACAATGCGCATCTAAGTTATGTGTGCGTTTAGACGAATGACGTATCTAGACACGGTGATTTAGATATTTTCTCGCGCCAGTTTGATGAAGGTCCCGACGGCTGCACCTGCTGCCGACCACTGACTGGTCACTGCTTAAAAATCGCTACCAACTGTCAGCCAGTCAAATTGTGACAGTGACACCGCGCGACACCGTGTCGGCCGACCAATTGGACAAATAATTGCTCCTGTAAACCGGATTTAAGTGTAATCTTGTCCAATGAATCGACAAGCTTAAATACATATTCATCAACTCCACGGACCATTTGCCTTTACACATAAGCAATTCGATATCTTGACATGGATACTACGTGCACACGCACGCACGCACGCACGCACGCACACATCGCGTGGGTAAAAGGCAAATGGTCCGTGGAGTTGATGAATATATATTTAAGCTTGTTGATCCATTGGGTCAGATTGCACTTAAGTATGCGCATATACATATCGCGCTTACCTTTTGCGTTGTTTGTCTTCAGCTGCTCGGCTGGAACATAAGACGAGTGGTGTATATGCGTTTTTACGGTACCGATCATGCGGAGAGCAACACTACTCCTTTGCTTGATGATGTATGCAGCACGCGGCCAAAGCTCGACGTGCACAATAAACATGCCAGGCAAGAAGAAGAAGAGCTCAATTATTGGGCTGCAGACTCAGAAACAGCAATTGATGAGCGACAACGCCAAACTGCGACAGGAAATGAAGAATATAGACAATGATAAGGAATTGAGTATTATTTTTAAATAAATAACTAAATTGTTTATTTTGTTTGTTTGTTTGTTTGTTTGATTGCTTGCTTGTTTGTTTGCTTGTTTTTTTGTGTTTATGTGTTTTTGTTCGTTTGTTTATGTGTTTGTTTGTTAGTGCGTGCGTGTGTATGTGTGCATGCGTGCGTGCGGAAACGCTCTATCTATTATGTGAACAGTGGCCTATCTAATATATATTTAATCTAACCTAAGATAATCTCTCATAATTCGAGCTAAAGGTCGACGGACGTCGTTGCATTTAACGCCTTATATCTGGACAATCGCCGGCACTTATCTTGCTATTTGGTGTTTGCTGGTGTCAATTCCGCCGTCATCCACGTGAAGCAATGTTCAAAGGAAAATATGGACGACAAAAGAGTACACGATATTTTAATGGTACACGCTTTTGTCGCATAGTGTGAAAGTGTCATGCAATGTGCAATATCTTAGTCGATAATGCTATGTTGTAGAAAGATACATATATTATGTATACTGTGGTACCTGACTCCACGTTTATGAGCATGGACACAGGTGAGATCATTTTAAACATGACTTGGATATATTGACAGCATTCATAGTTGCTCCCTTAACTATGCGGAAAACGTTCGGTGTTCGACACCCACATTATTCATGTGTGACCAAATGTATGTCTTGGTGTACATCAAATGGTACATTTTCCTGTTATTGTTATAGGCTTGTGTCTTCGAGAAGAAACACACCGACACGGTGCTCCGAGTCGTGTGGAACATACGACTGCTTCACACGGGCTTAAAGGAAGGATCTTGCCGGCGCTGGTACTTCACCCTGAACGGTATGGAGTGCACACAACCAGCCGCGATTGACACGCGACTCTTTGCCGATATTGATCGTCCTAACATGTCCAGGACATGTTATGGTAAGCACGCTAAATCTATTTATCATCAGAGAACCAAGCGTGCGTGCGTGCGTGCGTGCGTGCGTGCGTGCGTGCGTGCGAATTTGCGTGCGTGCGAATTTGCGTGCGTACGTGCTTGCGTGCTTGCGTGCTTGCGTGCTTGCGTGCTTGCTTGCTTGCTTGCTTGCTTGCTTGCGTGCGTGCGTGCGTGCGTGCGTGCGTGCGTGCGTGCGTGCGTGCGTGCGTGCGTGCGTGCGTGCGTGCGTGCGTGCGTGCGTGCCCGCCCGCCCGCCCGCCCGCCCGCCCGCCCGCCCGCCCGCCCGCCCGCCCGCCCGCCCGCCCGCCCGCCCGCCCGCCCAGCTACGACGCCACTAATTGTGTAGCACGCGATTTCTGCCAAATTAGTACGATATTATCCACCAGAGGACGACATTCGTCGTTGCATTGTCGCCCAGTCCATAAATCGGGCTGTCAAGATCGGATTAATTGCAGTCGCCAGATGGCGTACCTGTCTGCAACGAAGAGTTGCGTCAAGTGAAAATACGGCAGCCGTTTATTAAAAATGTACGCAAATGATGCTGGAGAGTTTAGTTTGGTGCTTATGAAGCAACGCTGTTCCTAATCTCTCAAACAAGACACATTTTATTGAAATATCGCTAACTGTTCACAAATCCATCCACAGAGTCGGCATTGGCCATTAAATTCGTAATCTTCGTACAGATGTTCTCACATGTAAATAATTACACTTACGTGTTGTTGTTCGTACATCTGTGAATCTCCGAACTTATGCTTTTTTCGTGAAACGCATGTAGATATGTCGCTTTTCGGTAGAAATTCTTCGCAACACTATCCACATGCATGTCACAGGCTGTGTTAATTACGATCGTTTTGACAAAGAACATCTCAACAAAGTGAACAAAAAGGGACTTTTATAATGTGTTTTTTTTTATTCATAGCATGCTGGCTACATTGATGTTGGAATGGTTTCTACTTGGTCTTGCTTGCAGCTTGCAACATGTCTGGTTTTACAGTCCAGACATTTAGCTGAGTGCGCGAACCAGCTCTGGAAATAATTACCCGGTTGTGCCTTGGGTATTCGTACAAGTAATTACCGCGGACTACGACCAGGCACGCGCAGTGAAATCGACCGGAGCGAGATAGGGCGCATGGAATCGGCTACGGACAATTGCCATACCAATTGCCACTAGCAGACTTGTTCTTGCTCCTCAGGGCAGCACTGCAAACTAAATGTTTCTCATCAACAGTTCAAACGGTCCTATTCGCAGCAAGGTATGAGTATAAAGTATAATTGTTGTTTGTAACATATTCATTATGTTCAACCACAAACGTGTCTCGATATTTACTCGCAGTTACAAGTACCCAAAATAAATAGTCAATGAATTGTATGTTTTTATTCAAAATAGTTTCTGTACCTTAAAAGTATAACGATGTCAAAATGGTTTAAAAAAACCTCCTCAACAAATAAGGAAAATGACATCACTGTGACATTAAATCAGTTGACATGTTCTTACATTCCCGCGCATTTGATGCAGAACACGTTTTTCATATCAGTTGAGATGTTTAGTGTTCAAATCGATTCACAACGATGCAAGAAATATTGCGTCTGCTTTTAAATAAACTGTCTATCAAGGTGTATGGCAGGGACACATAGATAATGTACGTGTCAATTTTTGAACGAACAACCACAAATTAACTTTTCGTTTTTTTTTACGGTTAAGGCGAGTTCTTATATAATGCAGTATCCGATCCCAAGGACCACTTAAGGTACTTTGCACTTCACCCCCTGGCAGATATTTTAATCCCAACTTTTCCGAGTAGCAGTCAGCCACGCTATAATTACTGCGCGAAAACAACGAAATTGTACAGAGAAACCAACGTTTTAACCACCGTGTATAGCTGTGCCACTCACTTACTGGTGCGATGGTATATGTTAATTAAACAGTTTCTGGAACCTTAGCAGAAGGATATATCATCGTTCTTCTCCACCTTTATATTTAACATCGTTCATTTTTTTTTAAATATTGATATCGCGTTAACGTAGTTGGAGTATGTTGTGTAATAAGTTTAATAAAGGGTGCGATTTTCTATCGAACAACACAGGTAATCACGACCGTAATATTACGAAAGGAATCTGGTTTCCAGTAAATCAACTAATTCTTGACAAATAAAAAATACTGAGGTAATTATGTTTATTTAGCCACAGTAGTGACCTAAATACAATGTTATATTTTAAATCAATACTGCAGTTATGATTAATTTCACTCAATACATTTTAGCAAATTCGACAAGGCTGCATTGTTTACAGTGAGTTGTTCGAACCGATCCTTGTGCTTTACTGGCTCTTTTAAATGTTTAAATGTTTGAAAACGAGAACGACACCGCAGTTGTTGTGTTGTACTAAAGTTGAGATACATACTGGATATGTAAATTTGTATAGTATATATGCATATGATTTGTTCGTCGTGTCGAATTGCATAATGAATCAAAGATTAATATGTGGTTACCTATGTGTCCATTAATATGTGGTTACCTATGTGTCAATTAATATGTGGTTACCTGTGGTTATGTGTCAATTAAATATTCAAACTCGTTGTCCCAGATCAGTTTAGCACAGCTGTCGTACATTGTGCGAATATTGCACGAAGTTATCTACAAAAGTAATGTGTACCATAAACGTGGCCGCTACCATACGGATCAAGATTGGTCTTAGTAGCGCCATGACCCATTGAAATCAGTTTAACCGCCATTAACAGCTAGTGAATGTGCAAATGGTAAGGATTCGTGTATTTTTTTCAAATACAACGCTTGCAACGCTTGTGGTATTTTTGCGAGATTGTTCTGAGTTGCGTTTCTTACGTTAAACGCCCGGAACTGTTCTATTGATATACTAGAAACGCTTCTTGAAACCACCGGCTGAATAACAAGCAGACTCGTGGAAAGTCTACCAGATGTCGAATGGAATACAAGAAACGTCAAATTTATTCAGGCCTCGTCCGGGGTTAACGCGGGGTTCACGTACGGCACTGCATGATGGCCTGCAAACGTACATACAGCTAACAGGCGTGACCTCAATAAATGTTTAATTTTCCACTAGTTGAATGCAATAACGTTCTCTTTGATTTTCGTCAGTGCTTTCCTCGAGTCAGTTGTCACCGCACTTTGATGGCGTCGTTAACGATTTCACGAACACGACTAGCGACGAGGCGCGGTCCGCCCGCTCTCCTACCTCTCGCCTCGCATTAGTGTCAAGCGACACGGGACGTGACCGTACACTGCACTAGGGTGACAATCGGGGATATTTTTTACTATTGCGATAGTATCGCGATAGCTGTATAACGGTTGCAAAATTATTTGCAAAACTATGTTCCATAACTATCGTGTTAATATCGCTGCGTAGATGTGTAGAATTATTAAAGAAATAGAGCAATACATGTGGTTCTCTTAGACCATCAGGTGATAATATTGCTCGGGCATATTGATACCTGGAGTCCACAACAACAGTTCACGCACACTGAAATACAAATAGTAGTTATGTAGAGTTAGTGTAATTCCTACTGCAACAGGACATAACAGCAACAATGAAATATGATTTACCTAACCAATATTTTTGTTAAAATTATTGTTGTTTTTTTTCTGCTATTAATAATGCATGCACCATGTTATATACTAATCAACTTCTAAACATATGAAACATATGTTAATTTTTTTTATTTATTTGGTTAGCCGTTTCAAAAATACTACTAAATCTGAATGTGATCTTCAAAATGGTTTATATATATATATATATATATATATATATATATATATAGACTCTATATATATATATATATATATATATATATATATATATATATATATATATATATATCTATATATATATATATATATATATATATATATATATATATATATATATATATATATATATAATAAAACAAGAATATTCTAATGTATTACTTCCGGTCGTCACTAAATATAGCGTGTGTTACATGTTAACGGTCAATACGAACCCAATGCTGTGATTGAAAATTCTCTTTTCTTCGCAGAAACGTTGATGTGTAGATACGACTCAATTATTTGCGAAAACAAACGTCGTCGTCGTCGTCGTCGTCACCGTTGACGTCATTTCCGTCGTCGCGTGATTACGTCAGCCAAGCGGTTGATAGTTGTTAGCATAATCGATTTTTATTAAAAGAGAAACATTGTCATTACAAAACGTTCCGTAGAAACTGTTATAGTAACATATTGCTGGGATGACATATTGCTGGGATGACATATTGCTGGGATGACATATTGCTGGGATGACACCCTGAAGCTGAGCATTTGACGAGTTACAAAAGACACGTAGTTCCATTGTGGACCTTTTTAATAATATTAATAATAATAACGGCAACAACAACAGTAATACTAATAATAATAATGTTTAGGCAATCTCAAAATCTATATACAATGTTACAAATATATAGTTGTTAACAGATGAATAAACACACTTGAGGGAAATAGGTAGCTGAATGAGAAATTGTATTATGTTTCTTACTGACCTAACACTGTATACGGGGTCCAAAGATTTATGCATCACTCGAGAAAGCCCTGTAGTTCCAATATTTATTTCGATTCTGCAATCAACATATCAGACTTGTTAGCAAGTCATAAACTGACAAGTCAGGTCAAATCTCAAGTCAGTGACCTCCAAGTCCAAGTAAAATATCGACACATTTTTTTCTGAATTCCAAGTTAAGTCACAATGGGCGACTCGAGTCCTACTCGAGTCAGGAAATGTCGGCGGATGCTGCCTTGCCAAGACACTATAGCGAAGTCACTATAACCAAGACACTATAGCGAAGTCACTATAACCAAGACACTATAGCGAAGTCACTATAGATACTATAGCCAATCATGACAAGTATGCTTAATAATAATTATCGTATTCGGTGCAGCTTGTCACAACAACGTAGTCTTGTTTTGCGTACGTTTCAAACCACCGGCAACTTAAGTCTAGTCTCAAGTCAATGACCTCTAAGTCCAAGTCAAGTATCGAGTTATTTCGATTCCAAGTCAAATCAAAATGGGTGACTCGAATTGTTGTCAAAGATTGATTATTCCTACAGGCTCCATGTTAGAGTTGCTGGTGTGACGTCAGAGCTCAAGATAGGGAGCTATGATGTAGGGAAAAACAAAAAACGATTAATTTTGTAACGTTCCTTCTGTATATGATACTATAGTACCCTGAAAGTTATTAAATTGTCATGACAACCAAATACATATATAATCTGAAGCTGTTATGACTGCTAATTAATATGCGTTCTAGAATTGTCAAGTCTGCCAATAGATCTAAGTTCTACTAGTCTCACGATAGTCAACATATAAATAAATTCTACAAAAATCATGACTGTCAATATATACAAATTTCTACAATTGCCAATACTGCCAACATCAAAGTCATAGAATTTGCAATAATACGAAACCTTTATTTCGAACCATGTGTGCATGCTTGTCTGTGCGTGTCTGAAAAAAATCACGTATCATACAATTGACAATTATCATACAATTGACGTTAGCAAAATGTATGGGAAAACTTTATGGAACCTCTCCCGCGATCTTTGTTAACAAATGAATGGTTGAAGAATAGTTAGCATGCGAGTAATAAATGCAAATGTTCTCGTGACTATTCCCGTCTGCGAAAGGAATCATCGAGCTGACCAGTCCATCATTCGGCCGTTTTTTCATCGAAAGCGATATCGGTTAGACGCAAGACTAAATGGCGAATGCACGCTCGCTGAGCGCACTGCGAGTATCGCATTTCCGTTGTCGTTGAATATTTTCTCTCAAAGCGCCCCCGACAGAGCAATACCGACCCACCAGCCGCGGTTCCGAAATTGATTCCCTTTTGCGATCGACGAAAACCAATTTAAAAGCATTTAACACACCACGACATATGAATAAATAACGGCGCACGGGCGAAGCCTTGATCGATGGATAACGCGGTAAAACGCGATTAATTCCGAAGCACTTAACGCGTTCATAAAGAGGATCACTTTTAAATGTTCCTGCGGCGCGGTCTCTTGAATGATAACATTAAAAAGTCAAATCGCTGTTTTCGACGATCGCGTGACGTCCAGCAAGCCGGCATGAGGCCGCATTACCGCACAGCCGGCTTTTTTCCGGCCCGCTCGGTAGATTAAACTACTATTAATCTGCACCGTGTGTGTTTAACAACCGGCGACGTTTTTACCGCTCGACCGAGTCTTTGAAGGGCTGCCGTCTCGCACGAGACATTCTTCCGGAGAGCGGCGTGCGTTGACAAGCGCGTTTTGTCCAGCGCTGGAAGTCGGCCATTTTTGGCGGCAAAAACCAAGCGGATGAATTATGCAACGCAATCGGAGTGATTCGTTCGGCGTCCGATGTCGTATAGCGTTGCCGATAACGGATCGTGAGTGAGGGGGACTCGTTTATCATCCTATCTCCCTCGCTGCCCCCCGTCTCCGTCTCCATCTCCGTCCGTCCGTCCGTCCGTCCGTCCGTCCCTCCCTCCCTCCCTCCGGCTAATATGTATTCTCATATAGCGCTGTATCCAGTCCTAAGAACCGCTCAAAGCGCTTTATATTTCACCTGCTGTTCAATCCAACGCAATCGACTTATCTGGGAATTTTCAGCACGTTGCAATTACTGCGCGAAAATTATTCTTTCATATATCCACCTCTGTCTGTAACCAGTACTATATATATATATATATATATATATATATATATATATATATATATATAGTACTATTACATATATATATATATATATATATATATATATATATATATATATATATATATATATATATATATATATATATATATATATATATATATATATATATATATATATATATATATATGTATATATATATATATGTATATATGTATATATATGTGTATATATATATGTGTATGTATATATATATATATATATATATATATATATATATATATATATGTGTGTGTATATGCATGCGTGTGTGCGTGTTTGCATGCGTGCGTGCGTGCGTGCGTGCGTGCGTGCGTGCGTGCGTGCGTGTGTGCGTGCGTGCGTGCGTTCGTGCGTTCGTGCGTTTCTCTCCTCTCTAAACATTTTCCGCTTTTGCAGAATACGTGAATGAATGTTCGTGTTTTTTTACTCTCTAAACGATCTTTCACTTCCTGTTCAGCCGTCCCTAGTTTTGTCAGTTCGTATTCTCCTTTATGTCGTTCCTCCATCTTCTTTGCGATCTTCCTCTTCTTCGTTTACCTCCCATCATGCACTGGAATATGACTTTGACTGAAAGGCTATAATTCTTTTCATGTGTCCCTTTCGGGTTGCGTTGAAGTACTTAATCCACAGTCGGTTTTAAACTAGTGTTAGACACAATTCTATTTTGGCTACTCTTGCTTGTCATCATATCATTTTGGAAAGAATCCATCTTTTTCTGGTGAATTTCCACATGACGATCTCTCGGTCGAGTATTCTGGCGTGGATTGTATGTATGGTATATCTTATCGCACCGTAACTATTTTGTGCTAAGAACAAAACTATATTCGCTGAACAGAATGTGCATTGGTCGACATATATATGATTAAGAATGCTGTTGAATTTAAATATATACAAGTCGTAAATATATACAGAGCGCCGTCTGTACGAATGCTCCAGATGTCATGCAACTGGGCGCCTCAGGCAGGACTAACTAATCAGCCCATCCCAGGCGCAAATCAACCCAGAATGCATTCTAATAATTTTTCCACTATACCCAACCTACAGAAGTGCTTCGCGGTATTGCCACCTAGCGGCAATAATCTAGGTTGCGTCGCTGTTGTAATAGTCTGATCGTTGGAAATGGACGCATCGCATCACCATTTGTTTAATTGTCATGAATAGTCCAGTTATAAAAGTTTACCTTCAACTGTATCACAGAATGCGACATAACTGTAATTGACAAACAGAACCGTGCTCGTTTCTCCCTCGGACGATCATAACTTCGAAAGAGTTCAAGTTTTGAAACATCGTTAATTGAATAAGATATAAAATTTAAAAACATAAATGTAAACCCATGGAAACATTGTCAAGTACGAACAATGATGGCGGTGTTCTGAGGTTGTGCTTCCATAATGCAAGGTCATGCACAGGATACAGCTTCGCCATAATATCCTAGTTGTTAATTAAATTGGTGATTGGCACATGTTCTTATAGGTATGTTAATATGCAACAGTGCCATTGCATTCTCAGAAATGTTTGGTGTCCCCCAACAACAGTGTATGTAGCATCAATGTTCACACAAATGTTGACGTGACAACATATCAAAGGATCACAATCAAAATATCCCTGATCATCTACGCAATTCGCTGTACGTGACAAATGTATAGTTTCACATACAAAACGACGCATCCAACGGTAAGTCCAACATTCGTTTATAATGTCATATATAGGCTTGGCCACAAAACTGTTTTTGTTTATGTCAGCAATGACATATTTACATATGCACTAGTGTAGCTGAACACAAACGTTTGCAATCATGGCGAGTGGATACGCTGGAAATATATTGCATGTTAAATTGAACAACTGTAAAATAATTGTATAATATGTGTATGATAATTGACACTTTCACCAGCACATCAAGGTTTGCAAAGTTTATGTAACATTTAAAAATATAATATACTTTGTAAGAATGCAGGCTCTATATATGAAATAACAATAAATCGTTATCCCTTTCCTATATACTACTTCATAAATTGTCCCTTTTATTCGAATATCAATTTTTTTTCTTTTCCATAAACATTGTTGTCAATAGCTCACGTAAGCGGAAAAGCTTGTTTTACGATTTAGCCGACTTTCGCGTGCGTGCGCTCCGTGACTCCAGTACGGATTATTATGCATAATTAAGTGCCTAATAATTTGAACCTAATAGAAACGCCATTAAAAGCTGTGCGAGGAAAAAAATCAAGTCGTTGCTCAAATAAATGGAGTCGGCTCGACGGCCTAATGCGCGCCTCACGTGCCGCGCAGCGGTCGGTCATGTGATAATGGCGCGCACGTGCGCGCGCGCCACTTTAACGCGCGATACTGCGTACGTACGCGCCAACAAAGACGAAGCGATACGAATCTGAGTGATGAGGCGCACCTGGTCGCAACACGACAGCGCCGACGTCGCTTTGACGTCTAAATCAAGTCTAAATCAATGCGACAGTTTCAATCCAACGAGGCTGTAGCGCTAACGAACACAGACCCCAAAGGTGACAACGTCTGCGGCGATAATGACGGTGACAGGTGCTTCAAAACACGAACCCCTGCAAGGAATGCATAGTATAAAACATGTTTTCTCGGAAGCGTTTATGCCTTAGATAGATTATCCTTCTTTAATTTGTTTTTTTAAACTTTGCCCTTAAAGTGCAACGTCTGGTCGTTTTTTTTTATCGTACCAAAATATTACGTAGCACAGACTATATCTACACTCTAACGCATTGACCGTTCAAATGTGTTTTAAACAACCACAATATGCAGGAACGGATCTAGGCTTGTTGGCTTGGGTATCTAAACTCAGTCAGTCGTAGTGATACGTCGTTCTACTTAAGAACGGGGGGGGGGGAGCGACACATTTGTCGCTCTACTTACAGAAGGGTTAACATTAGCCGACTGCTAATACTTCAGACTTTACATTGACACTATAGTTATGATATAGGCCTATATACGTTGTCATTGACCGTAATATTTGCCACGGACACAGGGGGGTCTTCTGGGGTCTAAAATAAAACATAAGACCCCCCTGGATTCGCTGCCGATATGATTAATAACCTATATGTTGTTTAATTTTAATGTTTCGCCAATAATATCGAGTTTACATTGTATGCTGAATGGTAAGGTCGACATTCATCAACAGATAACTGTTAAATAATTTAATATTTTATATTTTACAATGTTTCGTACATATTTTGGGCGGTCAAGGTATAAGATTTTACAGGCTCATATAGCTTATAGTACATAAAATTAATTTACGAAAAACACGACCAAATAACTCAGGTAGTAACAGTTCCCAAACCCGATAACATTATTCAGACTGTCTAACATTACACACACACACACACATATATATATATATATATATATATATATATATATATATATATATATATATATATATATATATATATATATATATATATATATATATATATATATATATATATATATATATATATATATATATATATATATATATATATATATATATACATACATACATACATACATACATACATACATACATACATACATACATACATACATACATACATACATACATACATACATACATATATTTGCAAATAATAAATATGTGTCCGGAAATAACCACTTCGACTACACGCAAATTAAAATTGTCGTATAGGCCTTGTATGATATTGTGTGGCAGGTGGTGTACATTATTGTGTAGCATGTCACGGACGTTATTGTGTCGCAGGTTTCGTATCGCAATTTACGTATACTCTATTGTGTTGCAGGCCACATACGTTATTTATGAATTAACACTTTATGTAATGCGTGTTTGCTTCCATGGGTTCGTGTCTCTATCAGGCTATAGCGTTTGTCCACTCGATGCAACAAAATAACCATGACTTATTTGCCTTTACCCGTAAATATATACCGAATTAATTGCCTTACTAATTTAGACCACACACAACGTTCCACTATACGTTCATGTATGTCGCGAGCTTACCTTGCTGCAGGTATGCAATACTCATGTAAATAAAGGTGAACAAATCGATATGTAAGTCATTGTCGTATAAACATATTTGTTTGTTTGTGCGCTGCTATATATAAATGTCGCCTTCAGGCCTAAAGCTCATTATTTATTACTGAAATTGACGCCATGACGATAATAAATCTCACTCGCTAAGTTTGCATATATACATAATTGTGTTGCACAAGTATTATTAAATTATTATTCTTAGCTAGAACAAATAAGGTGACAGCAGTGCATAGTTTACCAAATATATTTCAACATTAATTATTTTTGTCCTGTACGGATATTATTTGTTTTATAATTCCTAATGTTGGACACTGTTAATAACTAATAATAATAACGTAAATAATTAAGACAGAATTATTGAATAAAGTTATACAGCGTTTAACTTATATATGTCAATTGAACGGATTTTTTATGTGGTTCTCGATTTCCGATTTCTGCGATCGTCGGATGTATTTTACTAAATATATTGTAGAATATACTAATGTAAGCTACACATCTGAAATTACATATATTTAGTTATATATGTTTGGTAAATGTATATACCTGAACTATTTATTACATTCAATTGCAAAACCATTATGAGCAAATTTTTTTAAACATTCTATAGACGCTTCATTAGTATGGCTGCATGCAGAAAGAAGCACTTCTAAAAACTATATATATATATATATATATATATATATATATATATATATATATATATATATATATATATATATATATATATATATATATATATATATATATATATATATATATATATATATATATATATATATATATATATATATATATATATATATATATGTAACAATTAATTCACATATACATATTAATTCACATATTTATTTAACAATTTATTCACATATACAAGTGGCGTCAGCGTTAAATTTAGCAATGAAGAATTCCGATGGAATACTTTACTTTTGAATATTAATAATAAAAAAGCAAACATGCAAACTACTAGTTTAATGATATGTCAAATATCTGAATCTGAATGTGGAACACTATACTCAATGCTTTTTAGGAGCCAAACGAGAAGAAATAAGACGCGTGTAGGTTTGACGCAGCTATAGTAGCTATATTAAGTTGGTCTTCTTGGTTGCGCATATATGTTTAAACGCTTCTTGTCTGAGAATTGTAATATAGCCATTCTATTCTTGGTATTCTCACTATAACCCGACACCACGACGCTTCAATGCTGTTCCGTACAGGGCTCGAATTCCGTTTCACCAATTCCCCGTATCGTACACGTTCGCGTAATGGACTAGCTATGTTCGACGACAATTATCAACCCGTTAAAAAACAGTCCGTCGCCCGAGTCTATCGGAAACATCTCCGCCCATTTGTCCGCGAAGGTGCAGACTATATGTCCAAATGACCGTGAAATCCGGCGGTGAATAGGTCGTGCCTATCTGACGCCGATTGCCAACAGCCAAGTGAATACCTATCTCAGTCAGCGAGCGATTGGCAGAAGCCGATACGATCTCGCAGACCACACACCTGCAGACGCTTTCTCAACGTCGTTGGCGTCGGACCACCCAGTGAGACGCATTGTCTGCGCAGAATAGTGGATGCTACTTAACCGGGCATATAGCCCGTCATCGACGTTGTTTTGGCGCGACCGCCGACCACTAATACGACTCTAAAGAGTATCCGTCGACAGCGTCGGGGCTAATATCAGTGTAAGGCAAGCGCTCGGGCCAGCCTCCTCGATGTAATCGCCCAGTCGCCGGGTTCTGGTTGCTTCTAATGTATAATTACGCAGTAAAGAGCGCATAATGCAAGCGGCTACGGTTGCTGCGATATTACCGACACCGGGATAAACGTATGTGGGATTCTCACGCAATGAGTATGTCCAATACGTTGTGGGAACGTTAAAGAGCTAAGAACTGTGGTGCGTATCGAGTGCCCCTTTCCCCTCCCACACACCGACTTGGCATAGACGAGTACTCATGCATGTACGCGAACTGTAAACCAGTATATTGGCATAATATCAAGTCGCAGTTTATCTCTTAGCGGGTGTCACAACTTCATTGACATAGTTCAGCTCATTGCTATTGCTTTTTGCCGATTTTCGTTTGCAATAAAAAGCGTATTTTTGTTGCGGCTATAAGTTAATAGGGTGTCTCACTATTAAATTAAAACATAACAAACCATAAAACTGAATGCAGGCAAACAATACAACACATTTAAACAAACTGCTCGAAAGACCAGCTAATAACATCCAGTGGTTGACAACTACAAATGACAACACTAGGTGGATGTCCGTGATCGCCAGCGTCACCGGACACGGCGCCCGAAGAAGAAGACTGCATATAGTGTTTAAATTTGGGTTGATGTTTGTCGACCACAATATGCGCATGAATGCTAGTATACAACCTATAGCTGGGCTACATTAATAAGTGCACATATCATAAAACAGTATATGTGCAATACATACTTGCCTGTTTATGGTCCAAAGCAAAATACCAAATTAAAATTTATCATGTTTTTCCTTACACAAACTCTGGACAAATTATATGTCTGAACTGCGCTGACGGCAGAACACAAGGAAATGATTGACTCTATAGAAAGTAAACTGCAGCAGCGATGTTAGCTTAAATAGAAATCGGCTATCGAATAAATATATTTTAATAAAACTATGTATTGCGCACAAGTGTGCGTGTCATTTTATGACAATGAGAACATTGTGTAGCACCAAACCCGGCTCGATTATTTATCCGACGGATAACTAATATTAGTGCATGCACGATGTGTTGTAATCATAATATTGTACGTATGTACGCCTTCGGAACACAGGCTATAGACGCACGAGGAAATCAGCTCACTAAACCGGATAGAAACTGACGAATTCACACCAGCAGGGAACACAAGGTGTCGCCACAGACATCACTCTGCGTTCGCGAGCAGTATTTACTGACTCGAAGCCGTACTTTAGGCGACTTCGCAGATTATTTGACCGTTCATATACACTTTTGAACCGTGTCGTGCTTACAGGTACGGAATCTATGCCCAATGCATATTTAACTGCGGAATGTGTAAATTATTCAATATTTTGTGTCCAAAACACCTTTTCCGACGCTATAGCATGTTCACATTTGATTTACTTCGAACGCCGTCTTTCCCTTTTTGCGTCCTCATATAAAATAGTAGCGCCTACAAAATCATTAACACTCTGATTCAAAGTAATTTTTAACGCCAGATAAAATATCAAATATGCTTACTGGCGATCTGTCAAGCATAGACTGTAACGCAAACAGTATATATTATGACATATCTATATGATATCGTTCATCCTAAAGGGAACGTTGGCGCTTGAAGTAAATAACATCTGCGCATTCAGGCATCAGAAAGGTGATGAAATGTTTTTTTTTCATACAATATATTTAAAGGTGCTTAATCAGTTCGATTGTTTTGTTAATCTCATTTCAAATTAATTTTACGAAAAACCAAAAACTAGCCTACCTATATAGTATCCAATACAACATGCTAGCTCGTTTGTGCAACTTTTTTTATAGTTTTTTGTGAAATTATCAGACAAACTATTAAATTAGTTAATGCTTGTTCAAGCATTAACTGAAGTGAAAATCGAAATGCTGAAGGGTCACAATTTTTTTCCTTGGTGAAACTTCGTAAGTTTGTCGTGGGATCGGCGAGAGGTTTATCGTGGGATCGGCGTGATCAGCATTGACCAATACAGTGTGATTATAGATCCGAGTGTTAAACAGTGGGCGTCATATTCCCAGACAAAACGCGTTCTTGGACCTACATCGCCGTCACATATCGCCCTCTCTAAACTCTCTTTATCGTCTATCGGTCTACGACATCAACGCCTTGGTCGACGTAACAGTCTGCTGATAATGCATCATTGATCTCAAATGCACCAATAGAGTGCACCATTCAGAGTTCACAATATTGTGAAATCTTATATAGCTAGTACTACAACTGTATACAACACGTACACACACGTACACACACGTACACACACGTACACACACGTACACACACACACACACACACACACACACACACACACACACACACACACACACACACACACACACACACACCACACCACACACACCACACCACACCACACACCACACACCGCACACCACACACCACACACAAGCCACGCCACGCCACGCCACGCCACGCCACGCCACGCCACGCCACGCCACGCCACGCCACGCCACGCCACGTCACGTCACGCCACGTCACGCCACGTCACGCCACGCCAAGCAACGCACCACACCACACACACACCACACACGCACACCACACACGCACACGCACACGCACACGCACACGCACACGCACGCACACACACACACACACTCACACATACACAAATTGCAATTCATCAGGGCAGAACATGGACATAATTTTCACGATAACCAAACGATTGTTGTTATTAAACCACAGAATGCTATAAGTTGAACGCACAACCCACAAGTATACGCGTTCCTGCGTAAACATCCTATAGAGGCATTTTCGAGAGAGCTTAAATTTAGCGTTTTAACACCGCCCGCATAGCCGTTATCAACGAAATATACTCCTGTGATAAATTTACATCACAGACTACTTGCGAACATCATCGAAAAATTACAAAAATTACTGCATTTATTTACTGTTAAACACCCGGCTGCGTAGACGAGTTTGGCGCTGTTGATTTGTTGACATGAATGCACCCATTGAACATTCTAATGACGGGGCCGAGATAACATGACCGCACTGATATCTGTCGCGGCACAATCACTGCTGACTTACTTAGTCGCCTTATCCGCGGACCACCCATAGAGTTGACAACGTCTTTTCTTCGGGTATCGCGTTCAGCCGCGCGCGACGAAGGCGTTCCGAGTTTGATATATCAAAACGGCAGCATATTTACACGTTTCCTTTGTGTTTGTGTAATGTGCAACGCTCATGGTCATGGCGCCAGCTTTGTCTACATACCAATAGTTAAAATCGACATATGACTGAACAAATCGGACCTATCAAAACCAGGTACGCCTACAATATATTGATTAGATTGGTAAGCCTTTTTATATAATATTACGTAGTGTTGGCATACATAAATACATGATAGCTTGTTTTTATTTATATATATATATTGTTCATATACTATAGGTTGTTCTCGGCGTAGTTTGGCATCTGCAAAGTTTACATTGCATACTGATATTACACCGTGTATTAAATAAATAAATGTTAACGAAACGAACACACTAAAATACAAAATGTAGAGGTCGTAGATTTATATATATATATATATATATATATATATATATATATATATATATATATATATATATATATATATATATATATATATATATATATATATATATATATATATATATATATATATATATATATATTGATATGATTGATATATAACTCATATCAATCAGTATATATAAATATTGATTTATTGAGTGAATGAGAATATATATATATATATATATATATATATATATATATATATATATATATATATATATATATATATATATATATATATATATATATATATATATATATATATATATATATATATATATATATATATATATAAAATTCTCACTCACTCAATCAGTCAATCACATACCCATGAATACCTGCGTGTTGTTGAAACAAACAAAACATATACATTTTCGGAAGTATGGAACACAACGCACCTCGGCATCTCGGTTGTAACAGAGTGGAAAGCGTCCCACGTTATGCACCTTTACTCGTAACGTAATGACGAACAACACAACGAAATGTATGTGGACTACGCGTGTGCCAGAAATAAATGTAAAATACTAATATAACACCGTGGGGTATAATATTATGATTGCTACATCATGACCTATTTACTTGCTGTTGAAAATATCTCATTAAAAGGAAATTAGCTTTATAATCCCGAACTTTATCGCAATCATGATGGCATATTTCATCATGTACATTATATATTGCTGACTGTTCTTATCACCGCTGCTGCTGCTGCTGCTGCTGCTGCTGCTGCTGCTGCTGCTGCTGCTGCTGCTGCTGCTGCTGCTGCTGCTGCTGCTGCTGCTGCTGCTGCTGCTGCTGCTGCTGCTGCTGCTGCTGCTGCTGCTGCTGCTGCTGCTGCTGCTGATAATAATAATAATAATAACAATATGCCTACTTCTAATACTATACGATGAAATAATTTGAACTATACTATAACCGTATATTAATATTTAAGCGTGCATAAAAAATAGTACTTTTTGTGTGGAATGTATATTGATAGCTTTGCGTGCCATGATTAGACTACGTATGTTTCATGACTGTTAAAATTACATCCTCTACTGATTTAGGCTATCGTTTATATCCAAATATTAATGGAGCGCGTGCATTGTTTAAGTGAAATCCGCAGTGAATTTAAAAAGGCGTATAAGTCATCGATAGAATTTACTTCAGTCGTTAGATCTGGTAAGGTTCAAAATACTGCATGGATATCCAAAATGGTAAACAATGTGCAGGTCAATGCCAATCGTGGCGTGACTTCCATCCTCTCGCCGATAACACACCAAAGTTATGAAATTTCACCAAGGGTGAAATTCGTGAGTTTTCATCGTTTCCGTTTTCACTTCAATTAATGTTTAACCAAACATTAAGTAAGTTAGTACTTTATATAATGATTTCACACAGAAACTACACACAACAGTTGCACAAACGAGCTAGCATTTTCCAGCGGATACTAGGTTGGTTTGATATTTCGCAAAGTGAATTTGAAATGAGACTAGCAAAAAAGTAAATCGAGGATGGACCTTTAAATGGATAACTGAAAAGCTGCGCGTTCGAGGTTCTCAAGCATAATTATTGCACGTTATGACACCGGATACGTCAAAGCATGATGCACCGTGCAAATGCCTACTTTAGCAAAAATCAATGCACAATGAAACACTGTTCTAAATGCACACCAAGAAACCTCACACCATTCAACTAAAAGCTGGCCAAAAAACGTCAGCATGCATGATCCTGCAATAATTTCCATTTTCAAATGGCGATAATTGCGCCGTTTAATTTCACTCCAGTGAATCTATTATGCACTATAGGTTGAAGGAGAGTGTGCGATTTACCGTCATCAACAAACGATCATTAACGGATTAAATTCTACACAAACTGAATTTCGAGTGTGTATAATTGTCATAAAGTACGCATTGGCGGCGTTACGCTATAAAAGAGCAGCATTGAGTAATTTGAGTGTCCCTGTGAAAGTTGCACGTACATGCATGTTTTATCACTTTCCTTTGTGCTTTTATTTACGCGGTCACCTCGGCGTCACGTCCATAATAAAACAACTACGACGAACCAAGGTTAATTTAACATGTACAGTATTTTTATTTACGTCACGTATTATACACGCCAAGAAACTTTATGATTTGCTTACACCAAATGCCTCCACAATGGATAAAGGTCGCAGTGAATTGTCAAAGTATAGCAGGCATTTGCGTAACACCAGCAAAATATCTTCCGAAATATGTCACGCGCATATACTTTGTACGCAATTCCTGTATTTGTGCGTATAACCAGTCAAATGAAAATTTCAACGCACAATACGATACTGTTTCGTAAATAGTGCAGATAGGTCAGCATGCATGAAATGCACGTGCGACGGCGTTGCCTAGTCGGCGAACCGTGACGGCGACATGCATGTTGCGCGAAGAACGGTTGTTATAGAAATGACGACGGGCGCGTGCCGAGAACCGCCGACTCCAGGACGACCTATGGCGTACAGGCCAACGGCAGCGCAGCCCTCTGTCGCCGCTGTCTTCCGCGTCGCTGGCGCCTGACACCCCCTGAGACGCCCTTCTTTGTCAACGGCGCTCGCCCGACACTCTGCGTTCGCCAATTCATCGCATCAACGGGCAATTTAGTGGGCAATTTTCAGATTAATTACCTCGACCTATACGTATTTGAGACTCGTTGAATTGCTAATCGGTTGTCGACGGTGAAAAGTCGCGGCCCCAAGAGTGATCTAACACAAGCATGCCTTCGAGTTGTAAAATGAAAATATCGCCGCGTGCTGTTTGCCCGTCAATGGTCGACGTTGTTTGTGTTAGCGCAATTGCTCTATTGGTTTGGCATCGTTGTTTGTTTAGCGCCGTTGTTTCGAGTTTTTACTCGGAGTGACACGCCTTAATGAGATTCTCGAGTGTTTGCCCTCGAGTTGTGATAGCCGTGGCTACGGCACGGACACGCTTGCGTTTTGGAGCTGGTGCCAGATATTGACGACGCTTACGCCAGAACTGTGAAATTGAGATACATGTGTCGTCAACTTGTCAGAAATAACCGTGACCTACTCGTTGACGTTAACTTTGACACATACAATGAATGACACGTGAAGCGCAAACGCACTTCGAAAACAACCTCGTCCTACGTAATTGTCCAACAAATACAATGCCTTTGTTTTGGGCAATTCATAGTGGGGGCTGGGTTTAATTTAAAGAGTTACGCCTAATACAGTTTCGAAACATTAAGCACGGTTAACGTGACAATACGTTAGTGGCACGCTTTGAATGGTATCATATTTGATGTGCTGGATTAATGAAGATAGATTTATCTGAGTGTGTATATCCTGTTCCGCGAATATAGATAAACAGCGCTATTTGCATTAACGAGTCGATCGCGCAAACGTAATTGTTGCGTCTCTTCATTATAATATAACTTTCTATACCGGGATTGCTTTATCACGCAATATTTTGCAAAATTGACGCTAAATAATTCAGCGTCTGTCCCAGTTTGGTACGCTCTGGCCGCTGCTTAATTCATCCCACAAGTAGGATTAGCCGTTAATTCATCGACGACCGTTTATCAGCGACGCATATTTTAGCTCGGCGTCGAGCGCTTTGGGGCGTGGCGCACGCTTCCACGCAGCAGAAAACTGGCTGCCAGCGCCGAACAATGGGGCCCGCGAAAACAGAGCGAAACTGACAAGCCTTGTCAATTTCCTTGCGTTGTTCCGCCACGCAGCAAGGCGGGATTAATGCGTAGCAGATTGGAGCAGCGATGTAATTTTATCCCAGCTATTATTTGCGTAATGACTAAGCACATCCCAATTCGTCGACTTAACGACGATCCAGGGCGATGCACGACGGCGCTGACTTGGCAACGCCGCCTCGGGGAGATTTCGCGCAAAGAATGCCCGTAAAACCGCCCATTTTCGTCCCGATTCCGTATACATCTCCATCGCATTTTCCACGAATCACTCAACAGTGTGACCTCTTTATGAGGCTAACGAGCGTTGAAGAAGTAGCTCAACTCTTGAGGATTTCACTAATTGAAAAGTAGCGTGGACCGAGAATTAACTAAAATGTTCGAAGCACAAAATAAAGATTTAGAGTATTGTGTATTATTGAATGTTAAACAGTTGTCGTTTCAGCAAAATGTACCTTATTTTAACGGACATAGCGCGTGGTATTTTATTTGGTAATTTTTTTATAAACCCTCCTATGCTACATCGAACGTGACAATGCCTTACGTTGTTTCTGTATAACTAATAACGTTTTTTCTCACTACACCTGTCACAAGCGACCAACACACTGCTGGTTGCAAATGATTTAGGCATACACTGAAAAACCTGCAATTATGATTGTTTAGGTAATCCAACTCGTACTCGAATTCCCACGAGTCGCTGTAAGAGACTGTAACTAGAAAAAAAATCCACATCCCAACCATTTACAACAGTGGAAATTATGACATACCCCGTGTCTCTTTGAAGCAATACAGTTAACTTCATATTGTCCAAAATAAAGATTTGACGATATTTTACAGGAATACCACCCAAAGCAACAATCTCCATGCGGGTACCATGTGACCAAGGAGGTATGCCTGACTGACTGACTGATTGCCTACTGAGACTTCAGCAAAGTGTCCTCTATATTTCGCACGCCCTTATCAGATTGTGTCAATTCTTCTTTAACCATATTCGTAAAGTTGGTATTTAGAAAATCAGTAGGCAATTTATTCCATTCATGTATTGCTCTCTGATAAAATGAGGAATGTCTCATATCCAATCAACATGGCTATTTTACTGACACTGCTATCTTTCTCAAGTTCGAAGACACTATTTCTATCAGCATCTTCATTAGCATTACTTAATTTCAAACTTCGATTTATTATCGTCTTAACCTCCTGTCTGGTCTTTGGAATAGTCAAGCCAAAATATTGATGTGGTTCTCATTACTAAGGTCTCTCCTTTCGAAAACCAGTTTAGTTACCCTTCTTTGCATTCTGGTTTTTTTCTTCAATATATGCATTATTTTCTTCTCAATGAATCCGCCAAAGTCGTTATCCTTTGGTGTCGTAGTCCCACAGTATATCATGAAACGTTCATGTCAAGGACAATTGTCATATTTGTGTTTTCTTTTGTGGTTGTACCTTGTCAAACATTCAGAGTAGCTGCACGTGACTGCAAAACATATCAAGTTGTTCTCCATTAAAAGTTTGAAATATTTCCAAGTAAATATAAGTTACACCAACGTTAGTGCATGTTGTAGTTGAAAGACACTACAACGTTAGTGCATGTTGTAGTTGAAAGACACTACAACGTTAGTGCATGTTGTAGTTGAAAGACACTACAACGTTAGTGCTTGTTGTAGTTGAAAGACACTACAACGTTAGTGCATGTTGTAGTTGAAAGACACTACAACGTTAGTGCTTGTTGTAGTTGAAAGACACTACAACGTTAGTGCTTGTTGTAGTTGAAATACACTACAACGTTAGTGCATGTTGTAGTTGAAAGACACTACAACGTTAGTGCATGTTGTAGTTGAAAGACACTACAACGTTAGTGCATGTTGTAGTTGAAAGACACTACAACGTTAGTGCATGTTGTAGTTGAAAGACACTACAACGTTAGTGCTTGTTGTAGTTGAAAGACAGTACAACGCACGCTGCATAGCCACAAACCAATACAAGGTATTTCATGTTATTTTTAATAATTACACTTCGCCACTTTATCATTTCCACCACTAAAAGTCATTGTATGATAAACCAATGTTTCGAAGTTGCTGCAGGATGCTATCTAATTAGATAATTACAATTATTTACAATTTAATCACAATATAATATAAGTTAGTTAGAACTGCTATTTGACGTCTTCAAATTAAAAACATTACTAAGTCACTTCCGGTCATTTCCAAATCACTTCCGGTCACTTCACAGGCTACCCGAAAATTCGCTGGGACTCGCAAAATCACAAACCCGCGCAGAATGCGATATTCGCTGTCACGCCGGCGGTATCGGCTATCAACGCTTCTTGCGACGCAGACAGTTGGAAAGCATTAAAGTAATAAAGTTAGTCGCCACGTCGCCTAGCTCGCATCAAACTGTCTCGCGCCTGAGCGATGCCCCTGAACCGAAAAATTAGTCGGGCCTACCTCGTCGGGCCCGCGCCTGCACGGATCAGCGCTAGACGTGATGGGTTCGCCCGCCACCGTCTCGCCCCCACTCGTCAAACCCGCCAGTGTTGTCTTCGATGCCTCGTGGCGTGTAATTGCTTTTCGGCTTGTGGTGTTGGGTGTATTTGACGCAACGGACTACCGGGGGCAATACGGAGAAGGACACACCGCAATCTGCAATTGCTGGCAATCCACAGAAGACGGTGGTGAACTTACACAGTGTATGGGTTCCTCTTCTCGTTTCAGAATCATTTCGCGAAAAATCAAATCTATATGGTATCCAATACGGTACGCTGGCCCGGTTGGGCAAATGTGGTATTTCGTTTTGATTAAATCGTCGGACAAACTAAGATATGACTGTATATTCTATAACCCAGCTGTTTACACTTTTGCAAATTTCCCGAAAATAGGTCAATTCTTTCAACGACTTTAACAACTCAACTACACATCATTTTGACTGACAGATTGCGCAAACTATTCAACCACTACATGTTTGACCATCAACGAACCTACTTCAAGACGGGCTATAAATGTATTGCACCTTCAAAACTTGTTATACCTTCTTTAGAGCTAGTCGCTTTACGGATCAGTATGTTTATTTCGCAGTCAAACAAACAAACGTGTGCCCATATAAAGAATGGTTAATAAAACGTAATTTTCCTTTGATGACAGTCTGGCTGAATAATAGGGATAACCATGTCACTTCACAAATGACACATTTGTTTAGATATTATTATAGTGATATCGATGAGGCGAGTTCTAGAAACGCACTAACGTATAAATTGGTCCGGCACCACTATAGGGACGCTCAAAGCCAGTCTGCATCGACACAATATACGTATCGCTCCGCACGGATTAGCATAGAAATTGCTGGGCTATCTGGAAACGGATATCAGCCTGTTATCGGATATATTGCGTTATACACGTGATCAAAAGCGAAGCTTAATCGGCGTTAAGTTGTGACGCGGACCGAAGAAAGCCAGGCTCCCGCCGTCGGCGCCACACATGTACGGACACTTTTTCTAGCGGCTGTGATCGGGATCGTGGCCTACTCTCTTTATAAAAATGTAATTTCCACCGACTATTGACAATGTAAACTTTGTTCACGTGCGCATGCCTGTGCGTGTACCCGCGTGTGTAATTGTTAGACTACAAATGTAGAGTATGCCTAGATGTAAAACAACAGAACGTTTGTGTGTGTGAGTGTGTGTGTGTGTGTGTGTGTGTGTGTGTGTGTGTGCGTGCGTGCGTGCGTGCGTGCGTGCGTGCGTGCGTGCGTGCGTGCGTGCGTGCGTGCGTGTAATAATGTATGTAATCGTATGTCTTAAACTGTGCATGTGTTTGTACTTATTAAACTAAACATTCTACAAAATGTTTAGTGTAAAATAACATAACGTGGGCCTTTATGACACAGGCAACGTCTTGACAGTACTGAACTGTGAATGCGTCGTCTACTTGTAACTGGGGTGGATGACATGTAGGCCAATGCTTTCTCACAACGGTTAGATTGGGTGATTGGGCGATTCGACGGGACACAAGGTGGGGCCTGTTCACCCTCTTGAAAGGTGGCCAAACCTCCTCAGACTATCCCACGCCAGCAAATATCCCTTATCAACGTACTAAAATGTAAAATATATGTTACGCCAAACCTGTAAAGCGATCTTGTCTGGACTGGGCGACAAGACCGCCATTATAGTGCAGTCGGTGTCTATCGACGTGCGATATTAAAGCGGACATTATTTCGTGTGACTCACCAGCTGGAAATAAATTATTTGTTTTTCTTTTCTGACAGAACAAACCGGAATCCCTTCGGTACAGGCTGACACGCAATGCGGCAATAAAATGATACATACGCATCCATAATGATGGTCGACTTTGCGTTCTTCGATTTTTCCGTTAATAGCGTGATTTTCATTCTGACTGACCAGTGTCCATTATACGTGGCTTAGAAATTGCCACTTCTTCTTATATATAGTGTTAAGTAGTTGCCTTTGTTATCCTGTTTTTAGCTCAAAAATATATTAGTATCATCCACAATACTATATCTGGAATTTATTTTTCACATGCACCTGACGTCTTTTCTGAAAACAACACACAGGGATGTTGCATTGATGTTATTGTATCAATGCGAATCTCCATCGAGTTTCTATAATATAAACTCAAACGTAGCGTGGTGACAAATTCCTTGTAAAGTATACAATATTCAATTTCGACCCACCTGTAGATATTATATTGATGCAGTGTAGTTTAAAAAAACATACCCGATGCTCATAGATGGTACTTTCCCATTTAATATTTAATAATTCAGGTGTACTAACTACTTAGATTGTAATTTGTAGAAAGCAAGATATACAGCTTCCTATTCAGTTTAGGCACTTTGCTACTATATATTTATATATCGACAACAATGCATTGATTGCATGTATACATTATATATAAATATGTCCGGAAAAGCACACGGTCGCTCTGAAAAATAGAGCAATAGAATAAGTTACTATATTGTACTATGGCGTTGCCAATTATTTTGATCGCTAAAAAATGCCTGCTAAAAGTGTGATAACATGTTTGCAAAAAATATGTGCATTCCTAATGAAAACCCCGCATGAGAATTTCGCCTAGATTTTCGTATACTCTTCGTTTGATTGTAATGCGTTCGCATAACGAGTGTTATTGAAGTTAAGGTTGTCAAAAAGGGGGCGTGAAAAAGATATCCATGATTCCATGTATTGACGTCTACAAGTGCGACCATGCAGGTTACAGCCCTCAACGACATCTCAATGAGACATCTCAACGACATCTCAATGAGCGTGTCATGTTCGTGTTTGAGGACTTCCATTGTTGACGCCATATATCGTTCATATAACACGAGGTGGTCCTCCTACGAGCTATGTGCATGACTGGTACGTCTGCTACCTGTTGAGAAAGGTATAACAAAAAGGATAGTTTGTGTGTTTTATGTTTTTATCGCGTATTGCCTGAATATACATAATGTGAAATGAGAAAAACAGGTAACAGGAAGAAATCTTATGCACAATCATTAATAAAGACGCATACATGTATTTGTTTGCATTGGCGAAGTCGTGGGGCCTACATCCTGGAATTGAACAAATCAATGGAAGAAACCCCGGTTTTGGCAACAATCTCCAAAGACGAATTCGAATGTATGTCAACATGTCACATGCCGCTTATTTCCCGTAGTAAAATAAATATTTTTTAGAGAACAAATGCGTCATCGTGTAATACATTGACATATATATTAGGTCACACAAACAAAACAAGATATTTTAGGTGTTTTTTCCACCTGTAGTATTATATGTATTTTGCCCACATTGCTGGAAAAATTAACATTGCATGCAAACAACGAATCGCAGCAGTTGTTTTTCATTACATTTAATGGTAGTAAAGGCTAATGAATTCAACAAGGTTTATTATGTCTGACACTGTATTTGACATGTATATGAAATTGAATTTGGAGATTAATTTAATTATCTAATTTCTAGCGCGGACGTGACATATAATGTTTTAGTGATGACATAAAACATACTCCAATTAATTATTGAAACCATTTGTTTGCTCTTTTGTGATAGGACCCACAAGGGGGTCGTCCGTAAAGTACACCACGGGGGGGGGCGGGGTTGTCCAAGTAAGTGTTACGGAACGTTACATGGGGTAGGGTGTGTCTTGGCAATCGTTACGTTCGTTACTTAAAAAGTAGTGCGCTCGTCTATAGCTGTCGATATCAGACTAATAGCATTGATGGCTATGCTAGTTTGTGGTATATTTCAACTGAATTAGAACGTGAAATGAATGAGGAGTCTACCATGTATCAGTGAAGTATGCAATGGCGCGCGAAAAGTCTGCAAACTCTGTGAAAATTTAGATATATGCATAGTAGGTGTGGTTAGGTTTTCTCAAAACGAATGTAGTTTTAGGGGAGATACACAGGCCAGCGTTAAGAAACGTGACAAGGGGTGGGGGTCTAAAAAAATTATAAATAAATAGCGTGACATATTTATGGATAGGCCCCAATAGGCCATTCGTGGCAAGCGGTTTTTTTAATGAAAAACAATTCAACAGCGTGTATGATCAAACAATATATCTGATCGATGCTAATGTTTAATAAACTAGCAAGTAAAATGTGGTCGTCATCGTATTTAGTAATGAGAAGTGCACAACCGCCGCACGAGCTCTATTTGAGGAAAGGATTATGTGTGTGTTTGTATATATGTATATATATATATATATATATATATATATATATATATATATATATATATATATATATATATATATATATATATATATATATATATATATATATATATATATATATATATATATATATATATATATATATATATATATATATATATATATATATATATATATATATATACAACATGACTAACATAATAAAGATCAGAATGTTTAATTATCTAATCTCTTATTTACGTTATTATCTAAAATATATATATATATATATATATATATACATTATATATATATATATATATATATATATATATATATATATATATATATATATATATATATATATATATATATATATATATATATATATATATATATATATATATATATATATATATGTATATATATATATATATATATATATATATATATATATATATATATTTCAATATTCTATCATTGTGATCTTTATTGTCTTAAAGTCATGTTGTTTATAATAGATAAACATTTTGATCGCCAAATGTGTTTTAAAGAACCACATTTTATTTTTCCTTTGATTTTATAAAATGTTTAAATCCAATTTAATGTGGATGTCTCGATCCGAGAATCACGTTTACGTTGCGTGCAAAGGGAGAGTACAGTAAGTATATCGCATGATCAGCTGAACGCTTGACCCAAACAAACTGTTTCAGGTATTGGAAATTGTCGACAAATGTCAGCGAATGTCTTGTACGTCAACGTATATATTTATATACAGATAACGGCCTACTATAACATGACCCATTAAAACACGTTTGGGCAAATATATGTGGAATATGTATAGTTTATACCGTATTACGATCAAACTTTGTTTAGCACTATAATCGGACAAAAAAACTATGATGTAGATATGTTGGTGAATTTTATTAGATAGCGGCCCGAGTTGGCACTTGGTTGTGTCTTGTTTGGCGCTTGGCCGAGACGACCAAAAAATGTTCAAGCGCAATCGTATAATCGATATTCAGGAATGCTGATCGGGAGATATTCACACTCGAGCAATAAATATGGGCGGTGCAGCAGCCACGACTGACATTAACCTATTAATTATAAAGTCAAATGCCGCAAATAATTAAGCGGTGTCGCACCCAGCGTTTCCTTTTACCACCGCCAGACGGCATCAGTGTTGACGCATGGCGATCATTTACTGGGCGAGCCGCGATTAATAGCCGCTTGTTCAGTGCGCGATCATCAGTCAATCCTGGCGTGAACTGCGCGACTTCGCCTCGCCGCTCTTTCCGATATCGTTTTGATTAGTCATTAACTAGCTGTGTGGCGCAGCGCTCGTGTAAATACGTGTCTTTTGTCGGTGTGTAGCGCCTGTGTTATTGCGCCGCCGGCCAGTAACGTATCTATCTGCGCCAGCCCGCATTCTGCGCTGTGGTCATTACCACGGCGTCTCGCAGGGGGCAATCTTTCGGCGCGGCCCAATGGATGGTCTCCTTTGAAGCGTCCGACGTTGGCGCCTAGCGCGAACATAACTTGTCTGTCTATTCTTCGGCCTGACAAATCGTGACAGATTGTTTAGACGCACAATTAGCGACGCCCTGACGCGGCCAGCTTTCAGCCGCCCGCGCGGGAGTCAAGCGCGGGCAAACAGTCGGCATTGTGGCGGCTCAATGCGATTTTATTAGACCTTTCAGGCGCAGTTCTTTACAAAGTCATCCACTCCGATCGGCCGTTGAATGCGGCGTGTCAGCAGGCCCAGTATACGGCCGCCGAAGCGGTTGCCTCACACCCACAAGGGCCTGCCGCTGTCACTCAACTGAAGGCACTTACCGGCTCAGCCAATCGCAGCGCAGGCCCGCTCAATTACGCGCCGAGCTGTCAGTCCGCACGAAACACCTCAGCCGCTAAGTGCTTTGTGACATAAACAACACATTTATTAGGCATTAGAGCCAATTACGCGCCGACCAATTCGCGTCGAGTACGAGCTGACGTCAGCGGCGGCGAAAGGGTGATATCTTCGCCTTAGGTCGACAATCTTTGAGTGGCGGCCAGCGAGATAGGGTGTTCGTAGAGGATTGGTTGTGACAGCGAGCGCTCACTCGGAGGTCGTGCACTGGGGTGTTTTCTTTGGCAGATAGATCTATGTCGGGTGTCGTTGAGTTACTGCTACACCCGTCCATGGCAGCAGGGATATTACAGCAGAGCGGCAGGACGTCGGCGTTCAGCAAGCCGGGGTGCGGAGACGTGGAACGAACCCGTTCGGACACAAACTGTGCAGGGATGAGCGTCCCTCACGGCTCCTCGAAGGTGGTCGTGAGCCCGGCCGTGAGTCCACCCCTGAAGCCTTCATCGGCTCCCCCGACGAGGAAGCCGTTCTCGGCGTTCAGTGTTGACTCGCTGATTGGCGACAACTCCCGTACGAAGGACTCGGAGATGTCGAAGGCCTCGCCTTCGCCACGGACTCCCACCGCTTCGCCGGTACAGACGGACCGCCTCACGGAGGAGGGCACCGTGGTATCTCCGGTTCACTCGCTTCACAAACATTCCCCGTTCATGGTAGACGGGCTGTTGGGGAAAACTGCCGATCCCACGACGACGGCTGCGCCTACGACGGGGCTGTTTGCTCATCCCTATCTCCAGGCGAGGGCTGATGCAACCAAGTGGCAAGCGGGCGATATTACGTTTTCCCCGTGGCTATCGAATCCCACTTTCACTCCACCTCCTCGTAAGTACGATCTATTACTTCATGTACTACGCGAGAAATGCATAACATGTGCTCTTGTGTACTCCCATATCATGTTTGCGTTTGGATTATGCCAATGCATGCTCTTTCAGTAGCATTATATTTCTTGTTAAATATCACAAATCGATACATCATATACCAATGTCACTAATCTGAAATTGTTTATGCTGTACCGGTGTTTACCACCAACATTTAACCAACAGGATGAATATAACATTTCTAAAACAATTCTACCCATGTCACGATCTGCACTGTCCGTTCTCTTCTTCTTCCGGCCAAACTCGTTGAAAGATGCCACATTAAATTATTATACTTACATAGATAATTAATCAGATGTTTTAACAAATTAATGGTAAACTAACATATTTCATGGTCATGATCAGGTTATGAACTACTACCACTACACCATGTCGACATGGAATCTTTAAAAAAATCTCAATCAGAATTCTTAATACATTTCCCATTTGATAAACAATTACAAGTATAATATAAAAAAATATACAAAGTGTTTTCGTGTACATGTAAAACTAAAAAGTATGTGAACGATAACTATACGTTTACACTGTAGCTTTCAAATCAATATAATTGTTTAGTAAGTATATATATATATATATATATATATATATATATATATATATATATATATATATATATATATATATATATATATATATATATATATATATATATATATTATATATATATATATATATATGTATATATATATGTGTATATATATGTGTATATATATGTATATATATATGTGTATATATATATGTGTATATATATATGTGTATATATATATGTGTATATATATATGTGTATATATATATATGTGTATATATATATATGTGTTTATGTATATATATATATATATATGTATATATATATATGTATATATATATATGTATATATATATATATATATATATATATATCGCTGCGTATTCAAAGTCAGTGCAAAATAATTTACATGATATCGCCAAACATCTGCATATGTGTATCCCGCATTCACAGTGCTGTCATCTTCATATTATATTAATCATCATTAATTAGCGTCAGCAACACAATATAGCTGGCGATTAGCAAGAGATTTTGTAATGCCATAATGGGAGTAAATGATTTCAACCTGTCACTCCGTTGGGATGGTTTTCCAGCGGAACAAAGCAGTGTACAATTTGCCAATTTAAAGGCACTGCGGTTCTTTTGATCATTTGTGTATTGATGACACTTTAGTTAATTATTATGATCATTGCAAAACGATACCCTTTAATTACGTTGTTATCTCTAAATGGTAAATGCTATATATATATATATATATATATATATATATATATATATATATATATATATATATATATATATATATATATATATATATATATATATATATATATATACTAGGACAATAATCAATATAATTACAATGAATCCCATTAGTTCCGAATCCATCCGGCATAATGATACGGGCCTAATGGCTAGAACGAGTCGGTGACAACAATGGAGCCGCCAAACACGCGTTTAATTGTCGTTACCGCGCCAGCGCTGATCGTCGTCGTCTGCTGCATTCAACACGTCTCGTTGGCGGCGATAATCTCCCGCAGCGGCCGCGAGATAACAAAACCGCGACGACACAATCGCCGAATAAAGTACCGCTGGTTCGACAGTTGGGAAACCACCGAGTTATCTATAGAAGTGCGAATACGCGCCTGTAACGCCAACGACGTGATCTGTGTGCGCGTTTATTAAACAAGATCACGAGATTATTTCGTGTTATTTCGTCTGAGAACCTATCGACGGCTGAAAGTCTGAAAGGTGGCTCTATTTTGTCGTCGCTTATCACCTTGCGTCGATCTTTCCGATGGTAAAAACTTGTTGTTATACGCGTAGTATTAAGGTTGTTGTTATACGCGTATTATTAAGGTTGTTGTTGTACGCGTATTATTAAAGTTCGTTCATTCTAACGCAGTGCTGATACGATCTCCACTTATCGCTTGCGCGTAATGTCTCATTAGTTCGTCGTAAATGTATTGCAACACAGTCTATGCGGCATAAATACCGCGACGTTTCCGCGACGCATTATGACTGCTCAATAAAGGTCAATGAAATGCACATTATGTCGGATAAATGTTTATTATAGCCCCGTGATAACGCCTACAGATATGAGCACAGTGCAGTAATATCGCAATAATGCTCGTTGTAAGGTTAGGTAATTACATGTAAAGTAAGTGTAATTTGACTGGCGTTGTGGCAATGACATGAATTTTATTTGAATATTATTATTATTCGGTGTTACAATAGCTGTCATGTTTTGTCTGTTATAATTATATAAACGTATACATTTGGTTGACACGATATATAATTATATGTTGTTAACATAATATGTAATTATATATTTGTTGGCGTGTGTGCGTGCGTGCGTGTGTACGTGCGTGTGTAGGTCTGTATACGTGTGTGTATGTGTGTGTTTGTATATATATATATATATATATATATATATATATATATATATATATATAAATATTTATATATGTATACACACACGTACACGTCACATACATATTATATATTATGTTAACATACATATATATATATATATATATATATATATTAATATATATATATATATATATATATATATATATTGATTTATATCAATTATATTAACTGTTATGTATATATATTTGATTTATATCAATTATTAGCCCCCACCGCCCAAAATTATAAAATATTAATGAACTTCCATTGTGGTGTGTAGCTTTTTTGTTATTCCAAGAACGTAAAATAAAACAGATGCCACAATCATAAAACAGAACATTTAGAACGCACTTGAAAAAGCTATTGTCTGACGAGCCAATTTGCACCAGTTAACGGCTACGAAATTAGTACCGATACATGTGTTTGCCTGGGGCAGCCACTCTAAAACGGGCAGGGGTAATAGCATTCGACGTCGCCGTGTAGGGTTAATGAATACTTGTTGACGCGTTGAGTAGCAGTTTACTAGCAACACTCGTCGTCTTTCTTGCCGCTCAAGTAGTCGACGCCACGGATACAATTGATTTCAGAACGACCCGCACGACATTACACACGGATAAACACTTCAGCAAAATCATAACACTTAACTGCCATGATTGTATTTGTCATGTCGCGGAATTTCAAATGAATAAAATTGCGCTTCGTTTTTTATATAAATAATTGTTAAATTCATGGATCAGTTGAATGTCATGTGTAGACCAGCAAGAATAATTAAAAATTAATTCACATGTAACATTACTCATTTTGTATATAGTTAAATGTTTATAATTAGTAAGACTAATGTATTCACAATTTATATGCGCACACGTGCATATTATAGCCTATTTTTCAATAGGTGATATTAAAGTAAATCACAGCACGCGTGCTATTTCGCTGTGTATGATCTTACGAGAATTGATGATAAATTAATTCGGATGGTGTAAACGGAACAGACGTGTACCTTGTCACCGACACGAGCTGACGAGAAACAGTCGAGTTGACTTCGTCGCGGTGACAACGAAAGGCAATTACCGGGCCGGTGTATGACACCCAAAACACATCCTCCTTTCAAACACACAACCGTATGGTGTTTTCAACGTACGTTCAAAATAATTTAGTATAGCAGTCGCGTCTACGTACAAAATAATTTAATTTTAATGGTAACACTCGTATTACATCGCTGGAACCGTGAATTTAACTTAGTTCTCGAAGTAGTAAAAAAAAATAAAACAGAACTCATCCACGAAATACGGATTGTTAACTACATAGCACATTTCGTCGAACTCTGGCGTCAAAATGCTTACCAAAATGTCAGGCAGACGTAATAAGTTATTTTAGTTAGGCTACATATATTTGCTAAAACAAAAAAAAAACAGTTGTTATCTCAAATGGTGTTATATAAGACAAGAAATGAATGAGTGGCATGCAGAAAGGTTAACAATAATACAATTTACAACAATTGTTGATTTAATTTTATTATTCACTTGTTTATTGACATTTTTACATTTGCCCACTTACGGCAGGACTGACAAAAGTTTTAAGAAATGCTTTATTATTTAATACGTGCACGAGCACATTCAGATAACGTAGGCCAACAGTTTTAACAAACACGTGTATACCTTTTGGTTTGAAAAAGTGGAGTTACCTTAAGCATTACAAATAAGTTTGCAATTACCACATCTACTTAATATTATCATACTACTTCTCCAAAACGAAAACGTTTATATACAAATATAACTTATACACTGTATAATTATATAATAACAACATCTATCGCCACGAATAAAATGTTTATACTTGATTTCCACACGTCAGTGACTGATGCATGGAGTCGTTGCTAATTAAGGTAATACCATTATGAATGTGTTTCACTTGTCGAATATGTGGCATCGTATTTAAATTTTTCAAATAGTTGTGTCAATAATAAAAAATCACCACGATTTGGCAATAATCGCAAGATCCCAGTTACATTCCAAACGAAATGGTATTTCGCGAGGTCCTATTACGCATTACATATATGTTTCTATGTCACGACTTCGAGATGTCAGTTTTACTGGGTATCACGTTACAGTAGAAACAGTTACGACTTTTTGGGCGCGCGCATTTCCGAGGGCATATACATGTAGATAGTGAGCGAAGTTACAAGTACAACGTATAATATTTGTTATCGTAAAGGCAAGTTACATAGAATAATATATATATATATATATATATATATATATATATATATATATATATATATATATACATACATACATACATACATACATACATACATACATACATACATACATACATACATACATACATATATATATATATATATATATATATATATATATTATTCTATGCGCGCACACACGCATTAAAAAATCTTTACTGCAAAATGCGTATTGCTTAGCCACATAAAAAATCACCGTTGTTTGTCTAGGAATAGCGACCTTAATGTTCAGCATGCAATGTAAATTCGATATTCTGGGTTAGACATTCAGATGAAATTGATAACGGTGAAATTATTTTGAAACAACTGTGGTTCATTAAAGCGCATTTGGGCGGTAGACGAGACAGCGTGTAGAAATAGTTCAAACAGTGCTTTAGTAAAAAAAAAATTAGAACGAATACTCGTGTGCTAATACCTCTGCGTAACCGGGACTATGGTGCTAGTTAATTGTTTTTGTAGGTTCGTTTGTGTCGTTAGCTGAGTATTTAATTTTAATAGGCAACTTTATTTATTTTGCAAAGAGTCCATGTAAGGCGGTGCTGGCAGCCAGTAGATCACTTAACATTTAACCTAACACAACTTTTACATACTATATATTATTTTCTTTTCTCCAGTGATTTATACGCAAACCGGTGGTAAACTATGAGATAATTGTTAAACTTGTTATTTACATTGGTTTATTTTTAGCGTTTCAACAGTAAACATAAAATAAAACACAGCCGCCTTTTCATTGCATGTTTTAGTGATGATTTCGGACGACGAACCGGTGTACAAAATAATGTCCGTCTTACAATCATGAACCGTTCCAAAATATCGGCGACTTACCACCTCAAATACACATCCATAATATAATATTCGAATAATGCTACAACCATGGGAACGTGGGAGCAGCGATGCCAATGGAAGTGTCAAGAAGTTAGAGTGACGCGGGACCTGTCTCGACGGCTCGTCGTCGCTAAACATACGTACGACCCTCACCGGCGTTGAAGTAGCAGCCGAATATTTTATTAACTGGTCCGTCGAGAAGGAGAGTGTCTATTTACTGACTCCCGCGGCCTGAGCGATGATTTACTTTAGCCGAGGCGCTCGCGCTAGACGCGCCGCCATTAGCATACAAATAAAAACGGTGGCTTCGTTCGTTACAAATAGGCATCGGTACGTTGGTGATACTTTCCGACCTGCCCCGCCGCCTGACAGCCGAGATTTGATGAAAGCCCGTTTCGCCGTCAGACTCAATTACTCAAATGCGTTTGGCGCGGCGCCGTTATCCAACACCGGCGGACGAAATTGAATGTCGGCGAGCGACGTTTTGAAATCGCCGCGCAGTCAGCGACGTAATCTAACAGGGAGTTGAGTTCGTCGAAGGTTACGTTGAAATCTTACGCACGCCTTTGATTGTCTCGCTGCTGTGTCTGCGTGAGCGTGCGGGTGCGCGCGAGTTCCAGTATATGTCTACTTACAAGTTCCGGCGTGCGTTGGCCTATTTGTGGCGCGTGAATATGCACTTGCTGGCATAAGACATGCACGTACGAGTGAATTAAATATGTTTTAGATGCGTTCTACCTTCTGATTATATGTCGTAAAGGGACGTATCATATTACATTCAATACCCATAGAATATGACCAAAAAACGTTGAGCTGAATACCTCCCAGAGTAATTAGAACCGATGCACATACACTCCTATATACACAACGGGTGTGCGTTTCTTTTGTCCAAGGCAATCTGCCAAACAAAACAGTCATTGCTTCACGTATGGCCGCCGGCTGGTTTCTTGACACGATAACACACCGATTCATAATACATATTATATTTCTTCATAGCGTTAACAGCTTTCGTGATAGTGTTCGCAACACCAGTGTTTATTGTATTGCTCCGCTCAACGCTGTCGTATATACGTCGTTAAGTCGAATTAATAATCATAATTGTGAAGTGGCGATTATAATGATTGCCTACTTTAGCGGCACTAATAGCGGGGACCGCGCTTTAAACCGGTAATACATCAATCATGTTGAGATTTTTATCTGCGGTTACTGTAGCTACGTTCTAATCGTACGACACGTATTGGCTTTCTGTTGCACTTAAACCGCAATTGTTTGCACAAAGAAAAATGTTGTGCTACGAAGTGATGGAATCAGAAGACCAATATGTCCATATCGCGATTTGTGTAGACGTTTCTTATTAACATGTTCTTCACAGCAACTAGCTGGACTTATTTTTTTATTGACAAACTCGTACATGTATAGCATGCAATATTGCACACATACATTTATGTATTTATGCAATAGTGTTATTTGTTTATTAATTGCAGTCTATCACGATTGATATCACCATGATATCACCATGATATCACAATGATATCACCATCGTAGAATTTTGTCCCATGGGTTTAATATCCCTGTTTCCATCAACACAAAGCGAAGTCCTCATAAATAATATTAATAATAGTTTAATAAAATAATAACATCAGAGTATTCATTAACTGATCAAACATGCGTGATATTGAATAAGCTTACTCAATACGAAACTAATTAATTTTATGTGGTACTTATTGGGTTTATTGGACGACTGTATGCGATTTCTTCAACATCAATGCAACAATAATTTCCAAAGCATTCAAAACAAATAATTCTCACTGTCCACGGAATACAAAATATGCTGGAACGTCCCTGAGAGTTACGTTCCCGAATAACGACGACAGCAATTTGTATCCGCGCGTCAGCGTCGTGGAACAGCTCCGGCCAGATGTGGCGAGGAGCTGTAACCGCACGGACGGGCAATACGTTCGTGACTCTCCGCCCTAAGCCCCCGGCACCACACCGACCCGGAACGGGGAAAGTTCCGCCGGAAGGCATGGTCATCCCCGTGTCAGTATAGCCCATGTCTACATCATTATATATGACACAGCTAGCGTGTACATCGATACGAGTGGATATTTTAACATTTGTTCTCCAAGTTGCGTAAATGCTCCTATAGCGGTGTGAGTATGCAAAAAAAACTAAATTGACAAATATTTCAGAAGGGCGGGTTACACGTAGCTGAATAATCGTTAGACTCTCGATAAGCCAATGGCTTATTTGTCCACTTGCCATCTGGGGTTTGGTAGCAGTCTTGTTAAATCTCGTAAATCTTGTTGAAAGAAAATTGCATTTCTTCGACGTGCACGATTACACGTCATACGGGTTGCAGACTATTATCCATAATGTTCAATATGTCAGGGATGTAAAAATCATGTTAACAAACAACAGTAATTTAGTGTATTTGAAAAATCAAAGATGTCTCTATTTGCCGAACATGACTTGATATACATCCTAGCAAGGCATGTAACTGAGGATGCAGTAACTGGGACAAATGCAGCGTTTGTCGACGACTGATTCAAAAAGATGGACGCAGTCAGCAAACTCTGAAAAAGCACCCAATATCACGCGACGCCCGCTTCGTCAAATAACGTGTCTAAATTATGATTAGGTCTACGCTATTGTGTGAAACATTTACTGCGCGCGTGGGAAGCAGGCACACCGTTGGAAAACACAATGATGTGTGATCGCTCGTCGTATGTAGAGCGACCCTTATCGATTCATGCACGAAGACACCTATTCATAACTACCAGTACATGAATACGCTTAATTATGCATTATCTCGTTATTATGCGGCTATATCTGATCGCGTCTCCTGGCGAGGATCTTGCCCGATATCGCGACAGAATGGATAAGCTATACCGCAGTCTACGGGACAATTACTAATGATTAGTATTCACCTATCTAACATCTGACGCTTTTCAATGTAATATGATTTCACAATGGTAACCTACAAGACAGTTACTTGAATTGCCCAATAATACACAATAAAACAACACTGCGAAGGCCGTTTTTGTCGTGGCGATTTTTATCGCTATCTCAACAGACACCCGCATAAGTTACAATTAGTTACGGTAGATATACCGGGAGCGGCGTATTGGGTCACACGGACCGTGCGTGGCATGCAATAAGCACCAAGATTCGGGACGCCAAGTTTCTCGTTATGGCAAGGCGTGACGTCTCAATGGCGCCATGTGCCCAAGTAGACGCTCGCCGTAATAAATAACAGACGGCCTCGGAACATCAGGTGAAAATAAGTACTCTTTACGATTTGGCGAGGCGCGTTCTCGCTGCAGGCAAGTCGGTGTCTAATTTGTCGAGAACATCACGCACGACCTTAATGTGCCGATAAATTGTGCACCGATTCATTGACTGGGCTGCCGCTCGAAATCGCCACAATGCCGGCATTTGTTTTCCAGACACCAGCAAGTAAAATAGTTTCGTAATATGGACGTCTAGCTTTAGAGTTGGACAAAGTATAATTGTGAACGGCATGCACGCGATTGCAATTAGTATGCATTCAATAAACATATACATTAATTGTGTTAATGTTCACAAAGTTGATAGGGTTTTGCGATAGGCATTTGTTTTTGAGAAAACAACACATGAAGTAGTTTATAATACGGACGTCTCGCGTTAATATTGGACAATGCCTAATTTCTAATTAAATTCACACGGTTATATGCTTTATTGTGTATACATTAAACATTATACTACATGCATTTTGTTAATGAATAAAAACTGCTGAATAAGTTAATTAGTTTCGTAATATGAACGCCTCGCGATAACATTTGACGGTGTGGTATTTTTAGTGACATGTACACGATTACATGCATTAATATTTAAACAGTAAGCATAATACACTATTGCTTTTTATGTATACAAAACGTAGCTGGCGTTATGCGATAGGCATTTATTTTCAATGCAACACTAGGTACAGAAGTGTTCTAATATGAACGTCTCGCGGTAGTATTGAACAAAATAGTATGCATACGATAAACATACGTAAATATGATTCGTGAACTGGTTGTAATGAAATATTGCAATTCTGACATTGTCTTAAATAAGGAAGAATGAAATGCTTCTTAATCTAACTGTTGTTCCTTTTACGGAACTTTGTCCCTGGTTCATTATATACATGTTTATGGATCTTGAGTTCAAATGAAGATGACAGTAATAATAATTACTACAAATAATAATAATACAATAATTGTGGTTAGTGGAGTTAAACACCATTGTTGGATATCTAACTTTCACGTCCTTCACTTGTTTGCAGGATTGGGCAGTCCGTCGCGTATCAACCCACAGAAGTGTCAACTGCGCAAACACAAGAGCAACCGGAAGCCGCGGACACCGTTCACGACGCAACAGCTGCTGACGCTCGAACGCAAGTTCCGCCAGAAGCAGTACCTGTCGATCGCCGAACGGGCCGAGTTCTCGGCGTCGCTGAACCTCACGGAGACGCAGGTGAAGATCTGGTTCCAGAACCGCCGAGCCAAGGCGAAGCGTCTGCAGGAAGCGGAGATCGAGAAGCTCAAGATGGCCGCCAAGCCGATGTTGTCGCCTTCGACATTAGGACTTCCGTTTCCGCTCGGGCTGTACGCGGGCGCGGGACTGGAGCGTGGCCAACTGCACGGACAACCATCGTTGATGCCGACGCAATATGCGATGTACCCGCACTCGCTAGTGTCGCACGGCATGGTGTATCCGCCCCACTGAGACACGCGTCGCTCGCTCCGTGATCTCGACTCTCTTTCAGGCTTTGCGACGGAAGGACGGTAAATGAAAGCGGCCGTTCAACCGTGTGACAGTGAACCCATTAAAACGCGACTGCCGGAAGGCTATCATGCTGTGAGCAGTATTGTGATAAGTATAGGCGCTTTGCGGGAACAGATGGAACTGTGTGGGAATCCCCGCGCATGCGTAACCTACTTTCAGGGTCATGACCTATTTTACTACTTCACTGGTAAATGGACCCTAGACTCGGCCGAAGTTCGACAAAGCCACGAATGGCGGTATCGATTTCCCGTGTGTTCTGCATCCGAGCGTGGGAAACTACGAACGCGCCAATTAATTCGATGACAGTTTTTAATTGTGAAACTACTCTGGTGACACCAGTCTAATGACGCTTGACATTTGCAGCGAATTCATTACAGACTGTCGCGTTTGGATCAGCGCGCTCGGCTTAAACTTGTACAGTATTAAATATTAAAATTATTTTTGATTACGTATTTCTGACTGTTTGGTTTTGTTGTTTCATTCGCTGGCAGTATTAACTCGACGTGTCAGTCGATGTAGCAGGTATTACTCCCCCTTTAGTGAAAATAGGGGCTTTGTTTCAACTTGTTTGTATTTCTGTTTCAAGTCAAATACATTGCCTAGGACCTACATACTTGCATGCATTATAGTCGATTAGATGTAATAGTTGTCAACAATTCTGCACGTGTTGCTAACTTGCTATATTGTTTGTCTCACGAACTAAATAACTACAGTTAACTAACCAATCGCTAATATTTATGGTGTATTCAAAATGTAATGACCGTTCTGTTGTTATATAATTCAATTCGCCAAACTACATATCAATGTATGTATGTACCTTTCGTATACTGTACGTATCAGTATGTTTCAAACGCTGCCTCGGCCGATATTTACTGTAACGTCAAACACTTTTTAATATAGTATAACACATAGGCCTATTTGTACCACGTATTCCCTGTATTAGTAGCACTGTTGTGTAATTGATATAGACATACATATTTTTTAATGTTGTCAAGCATGCAAAACATGGGAACAATCCACTATTTATTATGGCACTACTTGTCATGTTACCCTTTCTTTCAACACTCTACAACATTTACTTAAAATAAGTTATATGACTAAAATCTTGAGAAAATGTGTTTCAAAGCCCGTTTACCCAAAACACCATGACTTTGTTCCCGTTAACTGAGGAGCATTGCCTATTACCACTCATCCGTTCGCCTGCTATCACACACATATGTATAGCATTACACAATTATGTTAACTCCTTTGTTAAAACCTAACGTTTAACCATAGAGATCATTCGTGAAAGAAGTTTCCACTCAGAACTACAAAAACCTGTATCGCGTGCATCACAAAAGGAAGTGTAATAATTGCTTTTCACTGTTCGTGCAGTTAGTGCGTCATTATTGCGGTGTGCGGTCACAAACCAGTATCTACGGCGTCATTCCTTTGTGTTTTCAAGCCAAGCCAAAAAAATGTGCTCGTGGCTGGAACGTATTTGGTGTTGTACGTTCTGGACGAACCCGTTTCAGTAAAAAGACGTACGTGTGTTGGTCTTGCAAGTACAAAGACAGTTTTTTTTATAACCGGCAGGTAGTTCAATACAAACCTCTGAATCGCTAGGCGGTGTCGACAGCTTGCTATATTCTGACACCAATTAGTCACATCAGTGCACGCGATGAGCAGGAAACGTTGGAAGCGCTTACAGTGATATCCCATAGCGTTACAACGGAGTCTCGTTATTATCCACCCACTCATTCACAGAAACTGATAAAACACAAACATCCTCAGCCCCACTATAAGTGTTTTGCTTTACCTTGTACTGGTGCTAGAATAGACAAAGGATTGAGGATAAAGGTATAAAGTCGTGTCGTTTGACCGTGAAAAAATATGTTATATAAAACAGAGGATTTATTCTACTATGCTTAACGCACAGGTGTGTTTAAATAACCACCATTTTGTAATCTATGTTTGTGAACCTTGCCGTTCAGCAGGCAATGCAAATAATATTCGGGACGAAAGATTCAAATCAAACAGATCAAGGTAAATTATGGTAAAGTGATTCCTATAGTAAAATACTGTGATTCATTAAATTGCATTTGGGCAGCCATGTTTCACTGCCTATATTTTACGGTAATAACTATGAAACTGAGCACCTCTATAAGCCGTAAGCAATGTCGCATCATCTTAATTGTACAACCAGCAGTTACGACGTTTAAAAAACACCTATGTCGTCTTTGTTTCTAGAAGACATATCGCATCGTATATGATTATGTGCATTTGTCAAAATGACACCAACATTCAATCGCATATAACTGTAATAATAGGGAACTAATCATTATTACATAAACATCACAATCCTGGTGCGTTACGACGTGATAACGGAGTAACTCCGAATCATACATATTTCCAGTACAATTTAAAACAAATCATGTCATCTACCTAGTTCATTTACTCTGTGTTTCTCTTTTCATATCAGTAACCATCGTGGGATAATGTGTTTACACAACTTGAGATTATTATAACTAAAACGGATATGAATTAAATATAGGCTAATTACAATGCGTTACGATAATGTTCATTTACTTTACTTTACTTTACTTTACTTTACTTTACTTTACTTTACTTTACTTTACTTTACTTTACTTTACTTTACTTTACTTTACTTTACTTTACTTTACTTTACTTTACTTTACTTTACTTTACTTTACTTTACTTTACTTTACTTTACTTTACTTTACTTTACTTTACTTTACTTTACTTTACTTTACTTTACTTTACTTTACTTTACTTTACTTTACTTTACTTTACTTTACTTTACTTTACTTTACTTTACTTTACTTTACTTTACTTTACTTTACTTTACTTTACTTTACTTTACTTTACTTTACTTTACTTTACTTTACTTTACTTTACTTTACTTTACTTTACTTTACTTTACTTTACTTTTTATGCGTACTCATTCAAAATGATCTGAGTGTAGCTATCAGTGTAAAGCGCGGAAGTGTCTATATCACTAACCGTCCAACAGCTTACTATCTCCGGCCACTACATTACCGACCGTCCTACAGCGGAGATGTCAACAACATTCGCGACAGCACAGTCTGCTGGCGTTCCGCAGGTGGCAATTGACAAATGTCGCGACAGCCGAGCGACCGAGCGCGTTGTCAGTCGGAGGAGGGGGAGGGGGGGCTGTCATGGGCCACTGGCCTCGGCGGCGGCGTCATCGGCAAACGTCTGCGTTCTGACTTATACAAATTGCCAGGGACACTACTTCGTGCGGCGTCGCTGCTGGGTGCAAGCCGCCGATCCTCATGTTGTGTTTGAGTGCGTGCGTCTTCGATCATCGCTCACCGGGAGTCGACGACCGCCGCCAACGACAGCTGCTGCCGGGGTCTGGGGCGCCCCCGAGACAGCCGGCGTAATGAACTGCTCAACGGCGTTCTCACACAAGTCAAACCGGCTGTTATAATTTGCAGTGTACATAACACACTAATGCATATCTGGCTACTTGGGTTATATATGTCTGCCTGCCTGCGTGCTTGCCTGGGCTGCCTGCTTGCCGCCCCGCCGCCCCGCCGCCCCGCCGCCCCGCCGCCCCGCCGCCCCGCCGCCCCGCCGCCCCGCCGCCCCGCCGCCCCGCCCGCCCGGCCGCCCGCCCGCCCGGCCGCCCGCCCGCCCGCCCGCCCGCCCGCCCGCCCGCCCGCCCGCCCGCCCGCCCGCCCGCCCCCCGCCCGCCCGCCCGCCCGCCCGCCCGCCCGCCCGCCCGCCCGCCCGCCCGCCCGCCCGCCCGCCCGCCCGCCCGCCCGCCCGCCCGCCCGCCCGCCCGCCCGCCCGCCCGCCCGCCCGCCCGCCCGCCCGCCCGCCCGCCCGCCCGCCCGCCCGCCCGCCCGCCCGCCCGCCCGCCCGCCCGCCCGCCCGCCCGCCCGCCCGCCCGCCCGCCCGCCCGCCCGCCCGCCCGCCCGCCCGCCCGCCCGCCCGCCCGCCCGCCCGCCCGCCCGCCCGCCCGCCCGCCCGCCCGCCCGCCCGCCCTGCCGTATATATATATATATATATATATATATATATATATATATATATATATATATATATATATATATATATATATATATATATATATATATATATATATATATATATATATATATATATATATATATATATACATATATACGTATCTATGTATGTATGTATGCAAGTATGTACGTATCTATGTATGTATGTATGCATGTATGTATGTATGTATGTATGTATGCATGCAAGTATGTACGTACGTACGCACGCATGCACGCACGCACGCACGCACGCACGTACGCATTTATATAACCGATAGCAACAACTTAACTGTTTGCTCGAGACTGTGTTTACTTGTTAATGAGACTGATTGTTAGACTTTTCTGTCAGTTCATCGTTGTGATTTACCAGCGTTGCAATGGTGTGCTCGGAAAAGTAATCACTACTTTGTCTTATGCCCAAATGGCAGCAATAAATGCCAGCATTGCTATTAGCGCAAACCGACTCGTTCGATTGTCTGTGTATACGACGCCGGTAGTTACACGCCAATAAATTCAGACAAATTGGTCAATATTCCATTTGCTTCATCAACGTTTAATGCGGCGAATCAGCGACATTCATCAGCGAGGCAATATTGGCCAGACGAACGGACCGACAGCATAAACTGTGAGGTCATCCATTCTGAAGCCCGGCGTCCGCCCGGCCGTAAATCACTGCACTATGCGTGGCTCCATTGTTTGCGAGAGTCCTACTCGCTTTATGTCGTCAGGCCACTTCGAGGGTGGGCGCTGGCGGGACACGAAATCACGACGAATTGTTATTGCGAATTGACGAATTGCCAACAGATTGGCGCTGACCCGCTGAGCCGAAGCTCGATAGACTTAATATTAGTCGAAAGATCAATTGTAATGGTGCGATTCATTAAAGAAAGACATCCATCATTCGGCATTGATAACCCAACGAGCTATGCGTAGGGTAGACCTAGAGAAAGTGGGCAAACAAGTCAAAATGGTCAATTGAGACCACACGGAAATGGTCACATCCACCTGGCGTGTATTTTCCCCTCATCAGAAACTATGTCGTCTTATTGTTTCAGTTTCACGTTGAGTAGATGTATGTAAGCCTACTCTTATTACTACGTAATTATAATTAATAATAATGTTTAAATTAATAAAATATATCTGTATATATATATATGTTTTTTCCGGAAAGCGTCCATTATGATAAAATCATGGTCTTGTCTATGTAGAATGCAAGTATCAATATTTATAGAATAGATATACATAGATAAAGAGAGCAGATTGTGTGTGTTTGTGTGTGTGTGTGTGTGTGTGTGTGCGTGTGTGCGTGTGTGCGTGTGTGCGTGTGTGCGTGTGTGCGTGTGTGCGTGTGTGCGTGTGTGCGTTTGTGCGTGTTTGCGTGTGCGTGTGCGTGTGCGTGTGCGTGTGCGTGTGCGTGTGCGTGTGCGTGTGCGTATACGTGTGTGTGTGTTAACAAATTGATTTTCGCAAATTTTAGCACGACACCGGGGTTCAAAAAGACAAATAATCATGTTGCTGCTGTTCGAAGATTGTAATTGTATCCAGTCAGGCTTTTTCAATATATACACGAGAATATGTCTCTTGGTGGAATTACTTGAACGGACATTTTTGTTCGTATTATTTAGAATGTGGCTGAATTCTTCCTAAGGTGATGCGCTGGTTAATTGGTGAACAGGGGTGAAACAAAGATTGCTTAGATTAATCACAAAGGACAAATCAAACACTATGTAAAAATGTGGTCCTACCATTACTCTTTCAGCGAAGTTGCATACAGTGTTTACAATGTTTTACATTGTTTAAAATGTTTACGGTGTTTACATTGTTTTACAGTGTTACCGTGTTTTACACTATTTACAGTGTTTTGCAGTGTTTACGGTGTTTTACAGGGTTTACAGTGTTTTGCAGTGTTTTGCCGTGTTTTACAGTGTTTACAGTGTTTTACAATGTTTACAGTGTTTTACAGTGTTTACAGTATTTTACAGTGTTTGCTACGTCTGACTCTCAGTCAGGAAGGCCGGGGCTCGAGACACTTGGCTCCGATTCTAAACCGTTATGAGCAATTTATTTCCCCCGTGATGGTTCAAGTCTTTCAGTTGCATAAATGACATGTATCTGTTGTCTAAAATATTACGCGTCACACTGGTTGAAGGAATAGCTTTCGCGCATTAATTGCAGCGTGGTTGAAAACTTCCCAGGGATATCAAGTTGGTGGTTGAATTACCAACTCTACAAGGGGTGGAGTGTAAAGCACCCCGGGTGGTCCCAATGACCGCTCGTCACGGTATATAAGAACATTAATTTATCTTTACGAAGGGTATAGACACGACAGAGACACATTTATTCTCGCCGACGATTAAGAAACATTCCGTACATTTTGCAGATGCTGCTTGCTGTCGGACTTACACGACGGAAACAGCTGATTGCGGACACCTTTCGGACAACCAACAACCATCAACTCTCGCTATACTCTTGATAGTAGCGGCTATTTTGGCTTGGTCTAAATGCAAACAGTTCTGCTAAAACCTGTCTTCAATTCATCCAAACGAATCACGTTCGCTGATGTTCAAATGTGTAATGTGTATGAATAGTTTAAGTAACATGAGCAGTCGGTGTAATAACAGAGTGTTCAAATGTGTAATGTGTATGAATAGATTAAGTAACATGAGCAGTCGGTGTAATAACAGAGTGCGACTTCTTTTTTTTATTAAACATCGAAGAAATTAACATTGATCGTTAGGTCGGATAAATCGCGAACGTTTGCACAGTATAACCTATACCTAAGTCGTACACATGGCTATGTAATTCACAGCTTCATTTAGAGAGGGGTCGCTTGGGCTACCTCGCATCGCTTGGGCTACCTCGCATTGGTTTGTGCAGTGCCGTACATCAATGTATGGGATCAGCCATGTGGTACCTTATTTTATGTTTCAGTCAATTACAACATTTTCATAACTGACCAAGTACGAAGAAAGAGTTTTAATTAAATGGTTCTGGTTAACTAAGATAAAACAGGTTGCAGTCAGTATTGCATAAATAAATATTATACATACTTGACATGTGTAATGTTCATGATAAAAGTACAAATACTGCATGGTAATTCTTACTGTATAATTATGCTATATAGTATAAATTTTTGTACACCAACATCTTGACCGCCGAAATATAGCAACGTTTAAATATAATCTGACCGTTATCTATTTATGGATATCAACAATACCGTTCAGCATGCAATGTAAGCCTGCTAATCGTGTCGAAACATTCAAACTATAAGCAGACAACGACGAATTATACGCAACAAAGTGAGGTTAATGAAACCCATTTGGTCTATCAGTATGTTACAATATACATACTTAATGTTATATAACATGACGTCACCAAAAAAAAGAATAGAAGGTTCTTTAAAGGGTCTTCTTAAAGCTGCTTCCTCAAATGGTTTAGCCCATCACAACCCCGGTTCACGTATGTCCAGATGTGTAGTATTGAATAGTTTAAGTAATGTGCACAGTCTGTTTAATACAAAAATGCCTATTATTGTTCAAATCATCGAAAGAGTTGACTTGCTGCTGATCATTGGCGGGACTTCCATCCTCTCTCCGCTCACACGAAATTTCACCAAGGAAGAAATTCGTTATTTTTCAGTATTCGATTCAGTAAATGCATGAACAAGCATTAACTAATTTGATAGTTTTTCTGTTGGTTTCACAAAAACTGCATACAAAAGTTGCACAAACGAGCTAGCATGTTGCAGTGGATACTAGGTAAGTTTGGTTTTTCGGAAACTTTTTTTGAAACGAGACTAGGAAAAAAATATAATTGATTAAGCACCTTTAAGTTCGATTTTTTTTCGCTCGTTTCAGATTAATTTCAGGTAGATTTGAACATATCTAGTATCAAAAACGTCATACTAGCTCGTTTGCACTTTCAAAAATATAGTTTTGGTGAAATCGTCAAACAAGCTATTACGTAAATTTTGCCCGGATCCTAACCAAATTCGTCGAGAAAAGGTGGCCCAACTTTGATACATTCAATGAAGGTTTGGTGAAATCATCGGACAAAGAGTAAAAGTATTTCAGGTAGATTTGAACATATCTAGTATCAAAAACGTTTGGTGAAATCATCGGACAAAGAGTAAAAGTATTTTTGACCGGGTTATGTTCAAGTTCGTTCGAAAAGTCAAAGGTGATGCGGCTCTATATAATATGACATAAGGCTGTTCACATGCACTTTTGCAAGTTACCCGACATAACGGTAAAAAACAATTATGTCAATACGATTAACCAAAGCATGCTCTCATTTTATATATCACATAAACCAGTCACACAGTGCACATTTGACAATCAACGAACCTTACTCACGATGAACTAAATGGCGAAATGGAAGACGCCGCCGAGCCGACATCGGCTGAGTTGCTGACCCGGCCAACAGAAGACAGACAGGCGACCCCAGCTAGCGTGACAACAGCCAATGATTTCGCCGAGTGAACGGCGCCACTTAAATCAGGTTTTATTTTCTCAACTGTGAAGAGTGCGCTAATAGAAAGCGCATTAAATCGTTATACGTCCCCTGACCTGTCGTAATCTACGCTACGCCGGTTACCCCGGCGCCCCGGCATTCCCCAGCGCCCCCCGGCGCCCGCGGCGCCCCCGGCCGACTTGTTGACTGACCCGGCCGACCTGTTGACAGGCAGCCGGGGAAAGGGGTGGGCATGGGGATTACTGTGGATAATGTAAAATTACTATTTATTCCCCCCATTGAAACCAATGGTAAAAGTAAGTCAGGCAATTCCACGCTGTGCACAAAATTATAATTCAGTTTTAATAAAAACTTTAGAAAATCCACACGGAAGATTCGCCATGTCATTTGTTGCCCCCCCCCAAAAAAAAACTGTTTTCGTACAGAGTGGATCCATCGACCACTTATATACCGTTTCTTTCACCCAACATTACCACAGCTGCATATATGAGTACCTGTCTAAATACAGAGGGGAATGTGTGAACGAATACTTTTCGCGCAGTAATTACAGCGTGGCTGAACGCTTCCCAGGGAAATCGAGATGGCTTCGGAATGAACAGGTCTGCCAGCGCTGTAAGAACGGTTATTACCTTTGCATATACTGCGAACTAGCAATTAAACATTTACGCCAATGCGCACCACAAGTGTCTTCTGTTCACGACTATTTGTTCAACATGCAAAACTATTGAAGGGGGTACCGTGTCACTGGCACTTTATTCGGATTATATGAACCCCGAAGTATATCAATGATCGACGTGACGTAATAAACAAGGAGCAGTTATGACCGTTTGTTTTATGATTGCATAATCTAAGTCGAGTCGAGTATTTTGAGAAATCGGCCATTTTATATTACAGAAATGTCCTGCCTTGTTAATCGGAAAGTGGATCAAGTAGGAGCGATATATAATCGATAACGATAATCTGGAAAGTTGAACGACAAGACATATTATCCGGATTAGTGGATTTTAGCTAATTTATCGAGTCGAGGTATCAATGAATTAATTTATGATTACAAAGCAGTAATACCTACGTCATGTTATATGGTATCATCCGTGTGTATCCCACAATTCGGCCTCAATTTATTCACAGTTTTGAATGAAAACTCTCACATGTAGGAATTATTTCAATGTGTAATTGGCGGCGATCAAATTAGCGAAATATTGGATCATCCGTGGATTTATCATAGTGATATTTAGAGGAATATGTTTTCATCTTCCTCTCATGATCATATATGTAAACAATTTATTCGTCTGTTGTGGACCGTGTTTCCTGTCGTGGTTTCCGTTTGTGGTTTCCGGTTGCCCGTCCGTGGCAGTTCGTCATCGTTATAATCATCACCGTCATTCTCATAATCATTATCACTATATTATCACATTAACTGACTCATATATGGACGTTTTAGCTTCTGATCATTATTATTATAGCGATGAAGGGAGAGGCTATAGTGATTATGCTGATCATGATGTTGATGATGACATTGACGAGGACTATGGCGAGGACTATGACGGTGACGGTGACGGTGACGGTGACGGTGACGGTGACGGTGACGGCGATGATGTTCAGTGGGGATTATGAAGAGTGAAGAATAAATGATGCATTGAAAAGAAACTGCAAACATTCTGACGTAATAAAAACAAACCTACACCGTTAACCTGACTTGAAGAGAAGCTGGTATCTTTCAACACATATGCTCTCGAATGCCGGATGCTGGGAGTGTTTGTTAGTAAAACGAGTATGCACATAAACATTGACACTGGTGAGGTCAGATCATAGTTGAATGTTGTGTTAATGTCTCACGAATGTAGGGCTACTAAATTGTGACATGTGAAAACAACCGGACCGTGACATCAGTGCCGTTGAGTAGGCGTGCATATTGCCATGTTTGTTGATGAAAGGAATTGGCAGTGGAGTGGCGCATTTAAAACTACTTTAATAAGTCGATGCATTTTGGCCATTTTCTGCCATAGGCACGTGTGCTCGGTAATACATGGATATTAGTGTAGACGTTGATGGGCATCGCACGTGGAGGCGATTTAAAAGAGCTGAATGTATACGTGATTTCGACGACATTTGTTCAGCATGTCCAAGAGATGTTGTCATTGGCTGTAAATAAATTTCACAATATGTGATGGTCCAGTTTTCCTATGATCAGACATAACGTTAGGATGGCAATAATGCACTGTGATCTGTGACTCTGCTCTTGATACCGGTTAACATGATCCTGCGACGACGCGACCAACGCCGCTGCCACCGGCTGCTGTCAATGCTACCGCTACCGATGCATCTGACTACAACAAAACAACGCATTAGGCTAAAAAGCGCACAATAACAGAAAACGCACACAAACTTCTCTTATCGTAGCGCATCGCTCACCTGTCGATCTGTCTAAACCCGCATGGTCTCGGGCACGTACCTGCCTGTATATGGCTACAATAGCGACCGGAACAATTGCGGGTGGCCAACACCTCCACCGGTTCCACTATCGGCCGGAATCTGTGTAATTTGTCTCAAGACAATCAAGCACTGTAGACCGCTGAAAGCGACGCTTTTCTTCCTGCGGTCTTTTGCGATCGCATCTTATCGTGCGCATCAGAAACGTTAGCAGATCGCTTGCGGGGAATCCTCGTCTCGCAAGGGCGGCTGAGCCTTCAAGTGGACGTTTGTGTACTTTCATTCCGGCACGCGAGACGGACACCAATCGGTCCGATCTCGACCCGTGTGGTTGCTGTTGCGGTACCCCGCGATGCCGGTGTATTTTCTGAGGGAAATAATCGGGTTGTGTGTAGGTGTCTTGCACCGAACACCGAAGCAAACAGGCTATTCTGGAGCGACTCCAAGCGTGTCATGTTAGGATGCCAGGGCGAAATGCATCGACACGTCAACGACTTACGCGACACTAATGTAAAACCATCCAGCTCGACATCGCCTTCGGGAGTTTGTTATTACGTGCGATGGGTTGCGTTACTCATTCGCATACGCAATAGGAGCAGGTGGCGTGGCAGCAGATGTCCTCATTGTCTAGAGTTGTTGTGGTCCTAATCGAAGCCACGAACCTCTGAGTTGACGCTGGGGGCATTGTGTGATATCTGAGGTATTATGTTTAACAAGACTTGACAAGATCGCTATATAGAACTACAACTTACATATGAATTGTGGACAAAGGAGCTATTGGCTTATCGAAAATCCATCGATTGTAATCTATGTGTTGGCAACCCTATTCAGACCACCCAACGTCATGTCTGTTTTGTAAACGTTTTCTAGCTACTGGCAATTACGCAATCAGCAAATAATTTGTTCCAATTATGTATCAGCATTGGTGAGTCACAGTGCTTCCTTATACCCAATCTATATTGTATTTTTACTAAACCTATTTTATGACCTTAAGTCTGCTTACATGCATTTGCGCACAAAGGATACTAATTGTGACCTAGAAGGTGACAAATGATGTGCTTCAGTGCTAAATGCGCCTAAGTCATCCTCTTTTTTCTTATCTTACCGAACAATGATGCATCATGAACCATATTAACGTTACTGCATGTCAATGGTAAGAACGAATCATGACTAACTTTTGTTGACTTTTGTCCAAACAAAACACCTTCAATATCCTGAATCCGGAATCCTGCTATTTCGTAATCGATGTGACTATCGTAGTGGATGTGACGAAATCACTGCCAGTCAAAATTTGGCCATTAAAAATTAAAATAAACATTCCCGACTTTCAACTCTGAACGCTTTGGCCCATATACCAAGATACACCACATGCACTGTATTATCGCAGTTCACTTTGCAAGTATGCATCAGCGTTACGCTATCCCCTACATTAATTGTGAGTAGCTTGTGTGGTTTTGCACGTGAAACGTGCTTAAGAAACGATGTTTTAACATATGTATCAACGCGTTGGACCGAACACTAAACAGGTTTTTGCATATTTGCAAGAAACATATATATTGTTATCATATTTAGCATATTATGATGCGCTAGAAAATACGGCGTTGGACCTCCTTCAAGGTTCAGCGTATCAATGAACGTATTTCATGTGAATGCAAAGAAAAAACTCTGACCCTTTTAGCACATATCAATGTACTTCATATATGTGCAATGCGATCGCCGTTCACTTTGCAAGTACGCATCTCTATTATGCTATGCCCTACATTACGTGTGAGTCGCGACCATGCTTGTGTGGCTTTGTACGTGAATCGTGCTAAAAACGGTGTTTTATCAGACGTGTCAACGCGCTGAACCAAACATCTAAACAAGTTTTCGCATATTTGCAAGAACTCGATATATTCATGTCATCTTACATATTATGCTGCGCTATGAAATACTTTAGCGTTGAAACTCCTTCACGATCAAGTGTAGCAATGAAAGCGTGTGTGCATAACGAAAAATAAACATTTGATTGCTGTACTCGATTACCCCCTGCCACGTGTGGACGGCGTGACGTCTAACCCATACAGAGTGGCCTTGGATCGATGGGCACTGGCGGTGGGCACCGTAGAGGGCACTGGCGGTGGACACCGAGGGCACTGGCGGTGGACACCGTAGGGGGCACTGGCGGTGGACACCGGTAGGGGGCACTGGCGGTGGACACCGGTAGGGGGCACTGGCGGTGGACACCGTAGGGGGCACTGGCGGTGGGCACCGTAGAGGGCACTGGCGGTGGGCACCGTAGAGGACACTGGCGGTGGACAGCGTAGAGGGCACTGGCGGTGGACACCGCAGAGGTCACCAGATATCGGAGAGACCCATATACAAGTATCTACAAGAACCGTAGAGGGCACCAGACATCGGAGAGACCCATATACATGTATCTACAAGAACCGTAGAGGGCACCAGATATCGGAGAGACCCATATACATGTATCTACAAGAACCGTAGAGGGCACTAGATATCGGAGAGACCCATATACATGTATTTACAAGAATCGCAACACATGCAGACACGTCTGACGTTGATGTGATGTGTGATTTGATAGCGTCAACGCATAGCTATCGTTTTCTCCTGCATTGATGCTTGTGTTGATATTGGTGATAGCGGTGATAATGATCATATTAATGACGATGATGATGGTGATGGTGATATGATATTGATGATTGAATATGTTAACATTTGTTGTCGTCATTGCTATTTGTGTAGTTGTTGTGTTGATGTGTTTTTGCTGCGTCTGCTTTTCTGCTGCTTCTGCTGCTTCTGCTGCTTCTGCTGCTTCTGCTGCTTCTGCTACTTCTGCTGCTCTGCTGCTGTCGCCCCTGTCGCTGCTTAACATGCAGGGGTAATAAAACGAATCGTGTTTTGAACGTATTTCCCCTAATATACTCGGCATATCACATATATCTAATGAATTTATTATTATAAACACATAGCCACTAATAATAGTTTAAGTATAACTCATAAATGACAATAATAATAAAATAAACGTAATAATAACCTAGAAGGTTTCGTAGGCAGAATAAACACAGAGGCCTGTCTGTCTGTCTGTTTTCGTAGCCAGATTTCACAACAGCAATAGTGTACGCCAGAAGGTATACGCCAGAAGAGTCCGTGACTTGAAAACAGCAACTCTTGTTCTCCAGACAGTTTTACTATGTGATAAGCCGGCAACCTTGACCGTCGGTCAAGATCTTCATGCACACACCTTTCGTTCCTGGTCATGCGTGATATTTGTTATCGCATATGTGACAATCGATGCTATCGAGCCAATGAATAGCTTATGTTAAAGATTGTCAGTCAAAAAGCCACTCAAAAGTATTTTATTCGACGCATATTAAAGTTCGTGTGAATCGGGCACACTGCAAGCGTTTGTTGCGTTTTCCTTTAATATAGAATGGTTGATTTGTATTCGCTGTTTTTTAGATTATATATATTAAAGGTGCTTAATCAATATATATATATATATATATATATATATATATATATATATATATATATATATATATATATATATATATATATATATATATATATATATATATATATATATATATATATATATATATATATATATATATATATATATATATATATATATATATATATATATATATATATATATATATATATATATATATATATATATATATATATATATATATATATATATATATATATATATATATATATATATATATATATATATATATATATATATATATATATATATATATTAGATTATATATATTAAAGGTGCTTAATCAGCAATAATATCCACTGCAACATGCCAGCTCGTTCGTGCGTTTGTATGTAGTTGTGAAATCATCAGACAAACTATTACATTAGTTAATGTTTGATCAAGCATTAACTAAAGTGAAAATCGAAATGCTGAAAAATCACGACTTTCTTCCTTTGTAAAAATGTTTAACTTTGTCGTGTGATCGGCGAGAGGATGGAGGTCGCGCCCATGATCAGCATTGACCCACACAGTTTTTACCATTTTGGATATCCACTATTTTGATCCGTACCAGATCTTACGACTACAGTCAAATTTGTCGACGATTTAAAAAAAAAATTGTTTTTTTATTAATCATACTTCGCACATTATTTAACCTATAGTCACACACTACACACCTGGTCATAAGTCAACCGGATTCGCGATGCGCTGAACCATTTGAGGAAGCAGTTTTAAGTTGTTCGTTCGTTACTCCGTTCTGTCGGGTTGCTATAGGCTATTATATGCGATGTTGATCTACAGGGCTTGTACACCCAAACCAAAACACGCACACACACACGCACACACGCACACGCACACACGCACACACGCACACACACGCACACACGCGCACACACACACACACACACACACACACACACACACACACACACACACACACACACATATATATATATATATATATATATATATATATATATATATATATATATATATATATATATATATATATATATATACTATAGTTTTATCTATAGTCACAATCAATCCGTCACTTAGCTGTTCCAATAAAAATGTTAAGGAATAAACGAGACGTGGCAATGTTACACGTTGGTCGCCCATTTCTAGATAACCAGATCAAGGTATCGTCTTTTTTACCAAAATTCTATATGGCACTTCGAAGAATTTCCGCCTCCTGTAGCATTATGACGTGAATGTGCATTGTCTGTCAACAATGCAAGTCATCAATGGTGCGTCGCGCAAAAAAACTTCATAGCCCCAATCATAATGGTCGGTATTTAGGGATGACCGTGATGCGTGATGCTACGACGTGTAGTCCTTAACATCCTCGCGGAATAGAGGTATTCAATATAAAACTATCAGTGCCATATATTTGTTATTCGCAGTAGTTGCCTGGTAATGTTATATTATCGGCAGACATAAAATATTCTAATTTATTCATAGGTTTTATGTTATGTTAATAACTTTTTAACAGTAACGACGTCAAACGATTATACTTAATTGTTGGTTGCTCAGTGATATATGTCCAGGCAATAGCACGCAACGTGATTGTTCGTTTCCAGTGTTGGCTTGGAATAACAACGTATAAGGTTAACGTTACGTGATTGTCTATTTCCATCGTCGCCATAAAGCAACGTCTAAAGACCGCGTTCTTTCAGCCGAGTGCGTTTCTACCCATAATTAGAGGTAATTTAGCGGCGACAATGTGCAGGGGAGGCTGTAATATGACACTCGCACACATAAGTCATGCCTGACAGTTATTAAGGCGGTCGCTCTTAGCGTGAGTAAAAACGCTCTTATCTCTCATCGTTCTTGAGTAACAATTAACGCGATGAATATACAGTATTGAACGCGTTCATTGTATCCAGTAACCATCATATCAGCTGTGACTGAGCCAGCGCTTTGTGGTGCACCTCTCAAAGGGATCCGCTTAATGGCGACTCGGCGTGGTGAATCGACGCGTATCTCTCAATACAAACACAGTCAATTGCGCGTGTGATTCACCGAAGCTGTTGAGGTGATACGGCGAAGTCCGAGGGGATTACGCGTAATTCCATTACGCTTTGTTCGCGCACAAACAATGTTGACGTGGATGCTGTCAGCGGTCGGACGGAATTAATACGCGGGCGACGGCAGAAAGTGGCCTGCGCTATCGTCTCCGTCTCTCTCGGAGGCAGTCGGGCAGAATGACGAGCGACGCCAGTCAAAACGATTGACGTGAAATCGACGCAATGAAGGAGGCGTCCGATTGCGCCAGACGCCCGCTGCTGTCGTCAGTCGCTTTAACGAGACTGAACCCGCCTGTTAACTTATCGGTGATTGTGTACAGTAAGACATTCAACTATAACGTGAAAGCGGTATATTACCCGCGTATCAAATATAAATATCGGCTATCAGCTCCATACATGTATGCATGGACGTATTGCCCGCATGCACGCACACACGCGCGCGCGATGTGTTTATGTTTAATATATATTGTAATGCGTCATCTACTCTAGTGTATCATCTATTTTAGTGTATCATCTGCTCTAATGTATCATCTACTCTAGTGTATCATCTACTTTAGTGTATTATCTGCTCTAATGTATCATCTACTCTAGTGTATCATCTACTTGAGTGTATCATCTGCTCTAATGTATCATCTAATTGTGTGTCTTATCTACTCTAGTATATCATCTACTCTAACGATTAATCTGTTCTAGTGTATCATCTACTATAGTGTCTCGTTTTCTTTAGTGTATTCGAGTGTCTAATCTACCTCATCTACTCATATGCAAGTTTCTCAACTACTCTAATGTTTCGTCTACTCTAAAGCCTCATCTACTTTAATGAACCACCTACTCTAGCATCTCGTCTACTTTAGTATCTCATCTGCTATAGTGTCTCATCTAATTTAATGCATCATCTACCTCTAGTGTCTCATCAACTCTAGTATATAATCTACTGTAGTGTTTGATCTACTGTAGTGTTTCATATATACTCTATAGTGCCTAATCTATTCTACTATCTAATATATACTACTGTCTAATGTATTATTGTGTACATATCCTCTAGTGCCTCATCTACGCTAGTACTTCATCAACCCAAAGTGTTTCGTTTACTCTAGAGTATCGTCTACTATAGTGCACCATCTACTGTAGTTTTTGTATTGTCAAATATAATATTATGTAACTGATACTCTAGTCAGCGGCGAAGCAGTACTTCAGAAATTCTACTGCATTCAAGGTCGAAGTCCGGTGGTCGTGGCCTGACGAAAACGTAAAGAGATGATCTAAGTATGATATGTGGGGTGTGCCGTGTGACTTCCTGTTACGATGATGCCGAAGAATGAATATTTTATATCCTGTTTCACACGACCTAAGCCGTGGTACATAGCCGGGTCATATTAAATGTCTTATGCGATCAAATGCGTTGATTAGACCTGGCGGAATGTCTGAGCATTGGACTGGTCTACATATCTTTTGCATTTTGGATCTTGCTGTATTGTTAATTGCTGATATATTCCGAACATTTTTCTCCCTGAATGAAAACTAGCGCATGCCAAGAAGAAAACGGAGGAAATGTGCACTCGTGAATTCGTCAAGCTATAATGCTGCGAAATCCAGCTTTCATGTGTGATCAGCAGAAGATCTGAGTATGGAGCTTACTTTAAAAAAACTTCGTCCATCATGCATGTCCTGTTTGTTTTTCTGTCACGGGTTTTTATTTAAATAAGAGACAAATCTACTGTAATGCCTCGTCTGCTCTTATGCAACTGGGATAAACACAAATACAAACCATTACGTTGTCGTTCAAGCCCGAACAACTACGCTTACTTGCCTTTGTTTACGGACAAAACCCCACTTTACCCATAGTCACATCATTACAAACAAAATGTGTGCCGAATGGCCACTCAAAGTTTTAACTGCGAAAATACATTTCAGTAATGAAGAATACACGTAAATATGCTTGATCTTTGAGCAGCTTTCTATAAGATAAACAGTCAGCCTTGATTAGCACGCGTGCTGGCATTATGCAGAAGGGGAACACGCAATTAACCCCATTAATTAATTAACGTAATTATGTTTGCTCTTACCAAGTAACATTCCTTCGAACATTTGCTTGGGAATTTATCACCCACAGGATCAGCTCCATCGCGAAAGCAAATTAGTTTTCTTTAGCGAAGTGGCAGATGATTTTGTGAATTGGCCGTCGCCTTTGAAGTGTCGTCTGCGGGCGGTCTGCCTGGCGCCAAACGGCCCCAGAGCGGCGGCAGACGACATCTGGCAAAGCGCGGGAACGATTCGCCGGAAAGCTGAGACGTTCCAGAGCTGCGCATGTGCGCGTTTGATGTGCTTCATTGTTTATTCTTATCGTCACGACGGCATTCTGGGAATACGGCTACTTAATTATCACGACCGGGTGATACTGAAACCCCGACCGGGTAATTACCGGTAGCACGTCGCTCTACCCCCTGAGTATACCTCGATGAAACGGCCCGCTGCACCTGGAAAGATAAAGTCAACGAAGGAACGATCACTTAAATGATTAAATACACATATTCGGTTTTATTGCCTGCAGAGAGACTCTAAATAGATCGCTGGGCAGGTGCTAATCTAGTAAAGTATTCCGCTGGGATGATACATATGCAAACCCTCGGCTTGGCTTAATTGATACGTAATAGACTTCGCAACTCCGGTCAATATTCGGTTCACTATGCAGAGTATGCTGAAAAATTATGCAAACTATTTCGTTAGAAAACAAACTCACCGTTTTCGTTAGAAAACACAATCTTGAGCACCACATTTGAAATAAATGCATTAATGTATGTTTATATGTGCTAACATCGGTGATGATACTACGTAAATAATAGCAGCCATTTGTCATTTTACCTGTATGCAATGTTTATTTATTGAATAAAGTTAATCAATACATCGATTAATCAATCACCGTTTTAGTGTTCACGCAAAAATGCGGAATTTCATTGTTTTTATAACAATTCACGTGCGCAGTCGGTGCATGGGTATAAGAAAGCATGCTAACGATATAATATTACGAAGTCTGTGTGTGAATTGTCAACATAGGTTAAAGGTGCTTAATAAATTCGATTTTTTGCTCGTCTAATTTCAAATTAAGTTTGCTAAAAACCAAACCTACGTTGTATCCATTACGAAATGCTAGCTCGTTTGTGCAACTTTTGCATGTAGTTTTTGTGAAATCATCAGACAAACTATTACACTAGTTAATGCTTGTTCAAGCATTTACTGAAGTGAAAATCGAAATGTTGAAAAATATTTTTCCTTGGTGAAATTTCGTAACTTTGTCATGCGATCGGCAAGAGGATGGAGGTCACGTCCATGACCAGCATTGACCCACACGGTGTTTACCATTTAGGATATCCACCATTTTGATCCTTATCAGATCTAACGACTAAAATCATGACATTTTCACACTACTTATTTGGATATCGATGAACCGGGTTTGCGATAGGCTAAATCAGTTGAGGAAGCAGTTTTAAGCAAAATAAAAAATGCAGTTAAGCTATAAATAACACCATTATGTTGCCCAAATAAATGGATTGTTAAATGTATAGTATCCACACCAACTGCACCGTTATACGAATATATAAAACATGATTAAAAGTCAAAAACAAGAAAGCGGAACATAGAATTGTGTCCGCATTTTATTGGGGGCTTTATTTAGAATGCGCACCAATTACTTGTGATATTAATCAGAAACTTGTTTTTATGATGTCTGATTTTTGGTCATGCGATAATTTAAACAAATTCATGTGTATTTGCCTTTGTGAAAAGGATTCGTAACCGCAACATACAGATATGACATATAGATATGTCCACAAAAAACTGACATTTCCATTAGCCTCGCAAAAAGTTTCTAATGGCGATATATATTGCAAATCTAGCGGGTTCGCGTCTATTTGTAAAAACGTATGATAAATATTACTCTAAAGCTATAAATTATTCGAACGAAACAATGGTATCCAGCTGTATGTGTTGAATAAAGTATTTTCGGAAGTATTTGGCGATTATTTTATAATATATTTTGAAGCGGAAAAGTTCTTATTTTTCAGGGCATTGTGTTTGAAATTCGTACTTTTGTTGCAAACAATTATATAGACCGCGTCTTTTTATTTTCCATTTTGTTTGCTATTTATATGCATTTGTCAACAGAAGTATGCGACTATTTCAGGTGTAGATCTATGAACGACATATAAATATATTAATATTTATGTTCTCTATAAAAATACCTAATATTTTTCACTTTTTTTACGCAAAATAATGTGAAATCGTTCATCTACACATTTGCATCAATTCCGTTTCTTCTAACGTATAATAATTAAAGTAATACATTTGTTCCGAGCTGTGTATAAAAGGTGAAAAGGTTAAACTAAGCAAATTAAGTTAAGGTAATTAAATATAAGTAAAAAAAAAATAAGTAACGGGTCATTGTCATTATCTTAGAATAGTGCTTAGTGATATAACATTGACGTGTTTAGCATCGTCGTGATGATTTTCGGTAGGAAACCAACTCTTCGTATAATATATTTTGAAACCCTGTTCGGGCCGAACGAAGCAATCGATATTCAAGCAGACCAAGCCAGAGAATGGGTCCAATTTCGAAACCCGATGATTCACTTTCATTTATCCGGGCATATATATATATATATATATATATATATATATATATATATATATATATATATATATATAATATATATATATATATATATATATATATATATATATATATATATATATATATATATATATATATATATATATATATATATATATATATATATATATATATATATATATATATATATAACATGTATACGTATGCATATACATGTATGTACGTATGATATATTATATATGTATATATATAACATATAATATATATATATATATATATATATATATATATATATATATATATATATATATATATATATATATACACAGTTGTACTTTTTAAGGACAAATTGTAAATGCTTACTGTATTTTTTAATAGATATTGGCGGATCTTGCATGCCATCGCAATACTATTTTATTCATGCGTGTGTGTGTGTGTGTGTGTGTGTGTGTGTGTGTGTGTGTGTGTGTGTGTGTGTGTGTGTGTGTGTGTGTGTGTGTGTGTGTGTGTGTGTGTGTGTGTGTGTGTGTGTGTGTGTGTGTGTGTGTGTGTGTGTGTGTGTGTGTGTGTGTGTGTGTGTGTGTGTGTGTGTGTGTGTGTGTGTGTGTGTGTGTGTGTGTGTGTGTGTGTGTGTGTGTGTGTGTGTGTGTGTGTGTGTGTGTGTGTGTGTGTGTGTGTGTATCGTCAAAAGAGATATGCGAAGTATCCACACGTATGTCTACGGAAGACATCTCTAGTATAGTACTGATGTTCTCGTCATGTATATAAACCCAAATATGTGACGTTTCTGTTTGCACACATGTGATTTAGCGAACACACATTCCTATGTGTTTACGTATTGCCATCTCAGCAAAAAACGAAAGCATTATAGAAAGTAATCATGCAGCTTTAAAACGACACTTTTAGTGTCGAAACAGTTGCCTTTTTTCGCCACCACCACTCGAGACCATTTTTAGAAACACTACCACAAAAACGACATCAATCTGGCGTCATTTCCACTGACTCGCCATCGAGTCTCGTCCCAATTCGTCGGCGGACGTTTTCGACGTGGCTGTAATTGGCGAGATCTCTCAACGTCGGAGTGGAGGGCGGAGGCAGTGGGATCAAACGGGCCCGCCCGAGCCCCGGTCGCCAGTCCGCGCCTCGCCGGCTCCACGACGCTCCGAACAGGCCAATTTGCTGTCGACGTAGTCATAACAGCGTACTCGAGTGAAATGCTGGCGCGACTGCTTAGTGTAGACCTAGCGCGGCCACGTCAGCGTCAATAATCGGGGTAGTAACGGCAACGAACATGGCTTAATGGGCTGTGCCACTCCGCGACTGCCTTGCGGTCGGCGATGGAAAGGAGGTGGAAAGGGCGAGCTGACGACTTTTTGTCAATCGAAGTGATATTTGGAGGAGATTGGTATAGAGAGAGTTGCTAACGGCACTCGTGCATTCCAGTGAAATGTAATGTAACATCGCAATGTGTATGTTGTCTGTTGGGATGAGTGTATACGTGCACGCACATAACGCAACGCGAATCATATTAGTTGATATTCAGATATGTAGTGCTTGAATAGTTTAAGTAATACGTGCGGTCGGCATATACATGTATATAATAAAACAAAAGGCGTACTTTTGTTAAAAGTAGATAGAAATAATTTACTTTCATTGTTAGATCGGGTTAAGCCCACCATACACATACAGTTTGTCTGCCGACAAATAGTATCAACTACCCATCAGCCGACGATCGGCCGACGGTCGGCCGACCGATTTTTCAAATTCCAGATGTCCACGAAGTGTTGCCGACTGTTGGTGGAGAACATACACATAACGACTACATTTGAATGACCACATGAACCAGTCGATCACCAACACATTGGCAACTGAAGAAATGGTATGTGTATATGGTGGGTTTAACTTGCAAAAATGTGAATAGCCTATATTACAGTATATAAAATCAGACCATATTTGCCCTGTCGCCGAATTTTGACCGGATCCGGTCATAATTTTACTTGCCTGATTGTTTCACCAAAACTAAATAAGAAATGTGTACAAACAAGCTATGTCACAGTGTATATCAGTTTGATTTTTTCTGAGATGAGACGAGCGACAACCTCGAATTGAGGAAGACTCTGTAACCCGCACGAGGACTCTATAGCCAGCACGAGTCTGATTGTAAATATGTTTGCGTATGTCTGAATCATTAAAGTGCAATCAGGCGAACAAATCGTCGACACTAATGAAGTCAGGCAGCTGACGACTGACGCCGGACGCCGTGGCCAGCATGCATATATTGCCCCTGTAATCGCATGCGCCCCCGGCTACAGACAAGGGTGTAAATGTCCTCGAAAGTACGGACGCCGAAGAAATGACGTTCTACAATCAACTCGTCGCCGCGTGAATGGGCGCCGATTGCCTCACTATTGAAACGATTCCTCGCACGAATGACCTAAATTGCCCCAGTGTGACTTCCTAAAGCCCAATTACCAAACGAGATTACATTAATATAATTACCTACTCGGTTTGCCTGCGACAATAAATCGCTTAGATTGTCCAAATAATTTACGTAGGCATTTATTGCACGCGGGCGAATACAACCGGCACGTACACTTATTATGGAACCGACGTGAGTGACGTCGTTGTACTTATCGGCGTCACTCAAATAAAGGCGGCTATAAATGAACAATCTATATCGGCTAATATGCGTTCGAGGGGACAATTATAACGTCGTAAACGGTGCAATGAGGAACACTTTAACAGAGCAATTTCATACCTGGAGGTACATATTGAATGGAGACGCGCGATTCCAGTTAAAACGACGCATTGTTCGACAGAGTGCGTCATTCGTAAAGTGTCAGCCTGTTTTTTTCGCCCCCGACTTTTAGACGCCGATATCATTGCGAAACGAGACATTCTAAAACGAACACTCCTATAGTTACTAGGAGTGTGTGTGTATATATATATATATATATATATATATATATATATATATATATATATATATATATATATATATATATATATATATATATATATATATATATATCCTGCTATAAATTTTGCAACATGTGAAAATATTGAACTGCTTGTTTGTGCTTGGGTGAGCTACGAAAATGTGAAGTGCTAATAATTGATACTTGCACATTACTGCAGTCACCTGTGCATAAACCAGAGAATCAACCGCGCGTTGAAAATGGATCCAGCGATTTAACTGAATGTGGCCTTAGTGGTACAATAGGCAGCAGCTTTAAAACTTTATAAAATTTTTCGCTTTCAATTTTTTTTTCATTTTTAAGCATTATGGTTTCGTATACTAAATTCAAAACATGTAATATTGTGTAAATAGGTAAGTGTTGTTATACATTGGATGTCATCAATAAGGTAAGTATTTTAAGAAGTAATTACATTTTTCTGACTGTTCTAACGGTTTGTTTACATTCCGTTTTTTCGCCCACTATCCGGTTAGCCAACTGTTTTACTATCTATTAAATTGTCCCTTTGTATTGGTAACTTCGTTAAATTGTATGCACTGTATGCTTTCCTTCTGACTTTTATAATATTGCATAGATAAAATTATTTACAACTTGATTATTATCCCACTGTTTTGCATTTCTAGTTGTGCCTATATGGTTTATTCTGATTTCTCTGTGAACCTAGGCTACGTGGAATTTTAAACCACATATATAAGTTTTATTACATCTGCTTTGTAATTTTGGTGATGTCTTAGCCATTAAAAATAAACAAAAAGTAAATAAAAAAAATAATTACTGTATTTTACGTTTTCAGTACTAAGTCAATCGCCAAGTCATCGGTGCCTATGACTTATGCGGAATGTGAACGGTTAATTTTCACCTTGGTTGTTAAACCTTCACTTTCGTAATATAAATATTTAGATTATTTTGTTTTATTTATATTATTTATTTCTATTGTGTATTTTATTCTTGTTCTATTCTTGTTCAACAAATCAACAAATGAGAGTACATTAGTCGCTTTCCTTTTTACATGGTTTGCCACGTGTTAACCTTTGCCTTAATCACCGGTTACTTCCAATCCCTTGCTCTAGGCCAACATTTAAATTAGCCATAATAGTTCTCCTGGCAGGAGACGTCGGTGTCAATCCTGGGCATGTCATCAGTCGCATCATGAAGTTTGCTACAACAAACACCTGACTAAGACCACGCTGCTTGCATAGTTGAACTTTCTCCGTCTGGTTATACTTTTCATCATCGACCACGTTCAGTTGGAAGAGGCGATGGTTCTGGCATTTTGTTATCGAACCGAAGTAAATGCACATTTAATACCTTGATTACTCTACTTGTTAATCCATGTGTGTTGAAATTTCAGATTCTTCTTTATTGCCATATACTGTATACTTGTATGGACTTCCAGGACAGCCAGCTAACTTCTTTGAAGAATATCAGGATTTGCTGGAAAATTTTGCAACTCTACATTCTGAATTTAATTGTTTTTTTTTAATTGTAATCTTCATTTGGATAAACGTACATCAGTGACCATTACCTTTGATAGCATTATAACTTCATTTGACTTAAAATAACATGTGACTTTCTCTACACATATTCGTGGCCATTGGCTTGGCCTCGTGATAACTCGTTCAACATGTGACAATATCTAGATGCTAACTGTTTCTGATGGCTTATCGGACCACCACACAGTCATTGTTAATGGTAGCACTAGTACAATGAAAACACAACGTGTCTTACATAGTTATACATAAGACTGAAATTCATGTCTTCAAAGCTGATGTTCTTATCCGGCCTTATCGGCGATCTAAAGGGACACTTGTCCGACTTGTAACGTGTAAACAATACTATCATATACTCAATGATTTACGTAATAAACACGCCCCGATAACCACCAGAAACACCGGCTCTGTGGACAACTCCTGAAATTATACAATCTCAAACGCGTCGTCGTTATCTTGAACGAGTATATGGCGTAAATCACGCTCCCCTGTACAGTTCACGTTATTTAAAACAGTGTCACTATACTGCAACACACAAAATGCTAAAGCCAAATCGGATTATTATACAAATATGGTCTCAAATAGTCCTCAAAATCAACGTCAGCTATGGAATTGCATAAATAACATTTTACACAGAGCGCATGCTCCGTCTCTACCTAACCATGTCTTAATCAAGTCTTTATGTGGCTCGTTCTCTAGTCATTTCAAGAACAAAATCAGTTTGATCCGGTCTGCTTTTTCAGATCATACTTCAACTCCTGTACAAGTAGACTCTCCGCAAGTAAATTATCTACTTGCTTCTTTTACACCTGTCTCTGTTGATGAAGTAAGGCCAATAAATATGTCCTCTCCAAATAAGTCCTGTGATCTTGATCCGTTACCGACTACATGGCTGAAAGCATGTCTTGATACATTACTTTACCCAATAACAAATACTGTAAATGCTTCACTGTTCTCTGGTTTGTTTTCTGACGATTTCGAATAAACGCAAGTCAACCCATTTCTTAAGATATCAACTTTGCCTTTAAAAAACTTAACAGTAATAGACCTATTTATAATCGAAGTTGTATTTCCAAGGTATACTGGAAAACTTGTAGAAATCCGTCTAAAGTCTCACATTGAGTCAAATTATATGTCTAATGTATTACAATCAGCTTACAAACAGTTTCTTTCTACAGATACTGCTCTTTTAAAAGTACACAATGATGTTACTATAAATATGGACAAAGGTAAAGTAACAGCGCTTACCTTGCTTGATCTATCTCCTGCTTTTGATACTATTTGATGCTATTGATCATAGCATATTCATTAAACGTTTGACAGTGTGGTATGGCATATCTGATACAGCGTGAATATTGCTAATTATTTTTCAGCGGCACTATATTCACTTCATGTGGTGTTCATCAGCTTTCTGTTCTTGGACCATTGTTTTACTCTTTTCACTTTACAGTTATTCAAATTCACAACTTGGACCAACACCTACATGCGAATGATATACATATTTACCTTTTCTTGGCTACCTAGGATACAAACAAGTGTAGCTCAGTTTCTGTGATACATTGCGAATCCCCGAACCTCACAAACAGAAAGAATATTATAGAGAACAACTTTCAGACAAAAAGGTTACAATTTGAGGGCATCGCGTGGCATGCCGGTTTCTCCTGGTGTACTCTGAAAAGGTGTCCAGTTTGATCTGACAATAGTACTTTATATATGTCGACATAAGTGTCCATACGAAATTGCAATGCCGTTCCACTTGTTTTGTGAGCTACAATCTGCCTCATTTGGCAACAACTGGTTCAGCGTCAACATTTCAGACGTAGTTCGATAGATGAAATCGAAAAGTATTAGCAAAATATTTGTGGTTGTCAACTTCGCTTTGTGTTGAATAGGTGGCGCCCGTTTATAGGCAAACTATTATACGCATATTCGAAAATAAAACTTTATTATATAATAGGGACCCTTTATGTACAGTGTTCCTTTTATGCCTAGCTCTCCTGTAAATTAACTCAATCCAATATTTACTGAATGTGCTAAACGTACGTAAACTAATTGACGCCCCGAAGTATTTGGGTATATCAGGATGTCGGAAAGTCTCCGGACAAGCAGCCGCGCTAGTCAATCACGGCATTCTCACGCATGCTGGGAGTGCCTGCATGGATCCTCTTCCGCCACGGTGTCCAGTCCATTAAATCCTCCTCCACAACCTCTGCCACCTACATGTCTCTCCTCACCATGTCTCTCATTCGCATTCGATGCCATCACCTGCTGCGTTTGCCATCCACCGACAGCCTCCTCGACTTCTTTGTTACACTACCTTCCTTCCTACGTACAACATACATGAACCGTCTCAGACTGATCTGTCTATGTTCGTCTGATATGCAAAACTCATCCATCTCCTTCACGGTGTGTTCACTCAATACGTCTTCTCGCCACCAAATATATATCCGCAATCCATCTCAACAATCGCTCGAGTAACCTTACTTTATTTTTGTGCGTGGCCCACGTCTCCGCACAACACGGCAAGACAGATCTCACTGCATTCTTACACATGTATGTGTTTACAGTTTCGCAAGTATTCTTTTTGGCAGACAGCTCCTGACACGTCACGCCTTTTCGTCCAAGCTGCTATAACTATACTCCTAACAATTTCTTCGCATCCTTCTTCTTGGCTGATCACGAGTGCGTATTTGACCCCGCAATATTATACCTGAGTTATTACACCTTCAATTCACTGGCATGTACTTAGACATAAACACTGTACCACAATTAGCAGAAACAGAGAAGGAAACACGCTCAGTCGACGGATGTGATTCCTTCCGTCTTCGTTACCAAAAACTGTCATAGATATATTATAAATAGCATTCTTTGATTATAGTAATATTCTTATAACCTTTATTAATTAGAAATATCAGGATATATCGTAATATCAGCGCAGGTTTGCGAAGAGAGAGAGAGAGTGAGAGAGAGAGAGAGAGAGAGAGAGAGAGAGAGAGGAGAAAGAAAAGAGATAGAGAGGAGAGAAAGATAGTGAAGATGAGAGAAGAAAGAGAGAAAAGCGAAAAGATAGAGAAGAGAAACATGAGGGAAGAGACAAAATAAACAGAAGAGAGAGAAGAGATAGATAGATAGATAGATAGAGAGAGGGGAGAGAGAGAGAGAGAGAGAGAGAGAGGAGAAATTGAGAGAGAGAGGAAGAGAGAGAGAGAGAGAGAGGGGGGGGAGGGAGGGAGGGAGGGAGGGAGGGAGGGAGGGAGGGAGGGAGGGAGGGAGGGAGGGGGTAAAAAGCGAGACAATAGATAGAGAACGTTGGCACACTCTATCGCAATGTCGCATTCTAATACCCTGGTGTAAGCATCACGCGTCTAGTGTTGCCGTCACGCGGCTGGTGCTGCTTTAATTAGCAACGCCATTGGCATCGTACCCTTATTCACCCCAAGCTCTGGGGTGAAGCCCCACATACTACAATCAGCGTCGCTCCATGGGATATTCGTATATAGAAACTATTCTATATATCACGCAAGTGGTTTACTCAGAATGTGTTCTAAAAGTGGAAGATTCCGGTTATTTCTCCATGCAGTTGACTGAGCACTGACATATAAACAAGCGAGACCGATAAGCGCAGGCGCAGTTCTGTGACAATATATAGGGTTACCTAGACTATTGTGACGTATTAAGGGAGGCCGGCACACACAGAACCAACGCAAAGCCTCAAACAAACGTGTTATTTCGCCAGAAAGAGAACTAGTTTAGCAAACAAAGGCCAAAATATGTTGCGTAAGTTGACTTTGAACGCAAACAGCCTAGATATATCGTATTGGCAAATATAGGAATAGGTGTATACAAATGTATTTTCGTTTGGCGAGCGAATTTTACTAGACTTTGACAGGGTTATCTAATAGTATGGCGCGGCCCATGAAATTAAGATGATGTGTGTTCAACGAGGTTTTCCTGCATGGTAAACCACTGACGGTATATTTTTAAATGTATAGTTGCAAATGGTTATGTTTTAATAACTGTTATAAGTTCATAGGCCCAAAACTGTTATAGGTTCATAGGCCCAAAACCATTACTTTTGTTTGGACGCATACCTTTTGTCAAACAACCAAACTAATGATATGTCAAAGAATAAAAACTAAAAAAACAAACCTTAAATAAACAAAATACCAGATTCGCAAATTTCAAACAAGAGTCAAACAATTATGTTGACTTTACGTTTGCGTCAATGAATGTGGCATTTCAATGAATATTTCGTAAACCCAATGTTTTATTGTTCTTATATAGCGCTGTATACCCGTTGTCGTTCAAAGCACGTCATATTCACTCCTGACACAGATGTTCATTCGGATTTCGGACGCCAACTCGACTTCTCTACGAAGCATTCAGACACATCGCAATCAATGCACAAATACTACTCAATCATTTATATTCACTACTGTATATATCCAGGTATATTTATTAGAAAACTAAGTAAACTGTAGCAACGTCGAGTGAACGTAATTGAAAGCTTCGAAACAACAGCGAGATAATCGGAACACGGTTCTCTCGAATAAGCTTCCGGCGTTCTATAACCCTTATGCCTCAGCGCCTCACATCTTGTTTGTAGTATATATATATATATATATATATATATATATATATATATATATATATATATATATATATATATATATATATATATATATATATATATATATATATATATATATATATATATTGTTGTTTATCTTTGTCCATGCCTCTGTCATCAACATAACAAACGAGGTCTCGCGGCTGGAATTTCGCGAAACTATACATTCATTTGAATGTCACGAAAGGTTTGACAACTGACAACAAACGCTTTATTGAGAACTGGTATACGTTTGCTTGATCTACGGTACAGCGGGTTCATCAGGTGCGTATTGCTAAACCATTCCAATTGCCCGTTTTAATTTCAGTGAGGATCAATAAGCGATACGCTCGACCAAGGTAAGCAATTAAAGGGTCGTATTTTTTATAATAATTATGTAGTCCTGCGATAAAATTCTCCTCACATTTTACAAATATACCTTACAACTAAATAAATCATTGAATATTGAAAGAAAGCCCACAAACACTGCACCAATTCAGGAGCGAACACCTTTATTCGAAGATGCCATAATTGAGGGGTTGACATGTTGTGCATCGCCGCACACCCCCGTTTAAACACGGGGTACGTCTATCGTCCATCGGGTCCGAGCGGCAAGGGACCCGATGGATGGTACCGCCGGTGTAATTATTTTTGTAATCACAAAACTTGCCTAACGGACCTGTGTCGGCCATCCAAACGATATTAGATTACAATCGCAATTCGCTTTAATTCAACACACCTGGGATTGGCCTGAAGTCAGTCAGACGCCGGCGGTGAACGCGAACCTGTAATTTTCACCGAGGGGGCTCAGTGCAACAATAGGCTCGCCGCGCAGCCACTTAGATCAGTTAATGGTAGGCGATTGCGCGTAAACAGGCTCAATTGCTGGAAAATAGGGGCCGGTCGACGATACGTGGGCATCGACGCCGGTGTGTTGTCGACGAGAAGCGAGTCAACCTCCCCCGTGGGTCGACCGGACGTCATGCCGGACGTCATGCCGGACGTCATGCCGGACGTCATGCCATGGGTAGAGGGGGTATCCCCTCGTGCAGCTTCTTTTTCACCCTTGTTCACGTGCGGGGTGGGGACCACATCACTTAGTCTGTTCCGCCCTCTCGACCAACCGTCTCCATCCACCGCGATCTTCTGCCCTTCCCTATCACTCTCGACTGTAGATCTCTGCCCTATCGAGATTTATCTTAACACCGACCCTCTATCTTAATTTCTTTCTTCCTCTTCTCCTTCTACCACCCTCTTCACCCATTCTCTGTATGTGTCATGTCCATCGCAGTCTGTTCCCATCTACCTTTATCATATAGTTTGTGTAGTACAAATGTCATGTCCATCGCAGTCTGTTCCCATCTACCTTTATCATATAGTTTGTGTAGTACAAATGTCATGTCCATCGCAGTCTGTTCCCATCTACCTTTATCATATAGTTTGTGTAGTACAAATGTCATGTCCATCGCAGTCTGTTCCCATCTACCTTTATCATATAGTTTGTGTAGTACAAATATCATGTCCATCGCAGTCTGTTCCCATCTACCTTTATCATATAGTTTGTGTAGTACAAATGTCATGTCCATCGCAGTCTGTTCCCATCTACCTTTATCTTATAGTTTGTGTAGTACAAATGTCATGTCCATCGCAGTCTGTTCCCATCTACCTTTATCATATAGTTTGTGTAGTACAAATGTCATGTCCATCGCAGTCTGTTCCCATCTACCTTTATCATATAGTTTGTGTAGTACAAATGTCATGTCCATCGCAGTCTGTTCCCATCTACCTTTATCATATAGTTTGTGTAGTACAAATGTCATGTCCATCGCAGTCTGTTCCCATCTACCTTTATCTTATAGTTTGTGTAGTACAAATGTCATGTCCATCGCAAAATCCTAACCAATTTATATATCAATACAAATGTATCATGAAATCCAACTTATATGTATGCTTGTCTATATATAATTTAGTAATTAATATATTGTAAAAATGTGGATTTTAAACATATAGCTTACAGTTGCGTGATAATAATTACGCGAATTGAAACAGCTACCGTTGGTTTCGTTATGCTTCACGTAATTTCCGATGTATATTATGACGTAAGCTTGAACAGCATTGTGGACTTTGTGCAGAAGTTTTCTACGTCGACTGTGCGAAATTTGTTCAGGGCCAATGTCTTCAACGCTGCTGGGACGCTCGGAGTATAGCTGCCAGGATAACGTTTTTAAACACCCCTCATTATCGCCCTTTCCGAGCACACAGTGTGGTCCACGTCGAGCGGCCAACAAGAAAGGCTCCGACAAAATAGAAGAATGTGCGTGCGTTTACTGATTGCCACGAACGCCACAGTCAATACACACGCACGCACGCACGCACGCACGCACGCACGCGCGCGCGCGCGCGCACACACACACACACACACATACAGTGATGCAATTAAAAATATCAATGTGGCCTTTGCTCAGGTCATTTGTCCGATAAAATTATCGTCGGAGCGATCATGTGTCCTATCTTTGTTATCACTGCGGACACTGAGAACAACTTTTAACGAACTCCGCTGTTCGTTCGCTATAGTTCGGCTTCTCGCTATTCGGCTGCGTCGGTAATTCATGCTAATGTGTCGTCTATTTCTGGACCTGAAATAGGCACTTCAACAATAATAGACGTTTTTAAAACACAAAGTACTTCGGTTACTAAGCATTAAGGACGATGTTTTACGATTATTTTTAATACACTACCCGCTCGGGCGCTGCTAGCGCCAAAACTGTCAAACAAGGGGCGCTCCATTAGTGCAGTCACTATTCACTAGTTGGCGTGCTCGAAGTACTTCCGTTACTAGGCACTTTCAAGATGTTCTGGCTTAAGTTCTTCCATTGATTTCGGTTATGCGATCTCAGCCATTGTAGATATTGCTGTTTTCAAATACGCTTGCTGACTTCCTGCACATCTTTGTCGATGGCAGTTGGGAATGTTGTTCGTGGACGCCCTCGCCAGCCAGCAACGTCAGCGGATGTAAAATATTGGTTTATGGGCAGCTGTGCAGGGGCTTCACGTGACATGCGTAGCATATGTCTAAACTAGCGCGCGCGCACGCATGCACGTACGTACGCACGCACGCACGCACGCACGCACACGCACATACAATTATTAATATATGTACAAATAAACAAGTTATTCCATTTTAATTGAAAGAAAACACAAAAGCGAAAGTCTTTTGCCTGTATACGAGATACAAACACATTTCGAATTTTTACCGGATTAAAATGGCTATATCTTTGGATCTAATAAAATAGAATAATAAATTATAAAGTGGTTTTGTTCCTTTACATGTCGTCTTTCATTTAAATAAATTGACAATGGTCTATGATGATATTTATTTTCTTTTGAAGTGCCTACCTGTAAAGTGAAACCAAATGGTAGAATGTCCTATTGTTTTGCTGGAGTCAGGACATTATGTTCTATCACTTCTGTTTTCAGTATATATATATATATATATATATATATATATATATATATATATATATATATATATATATATATATATATATATATATATATATATATATATATATATATATATATGGCAGGATATGGCTACGTGAATGGCTTGTAAAAGGGGAGCTCATAAGGTTGGCATGCATGTTGTCATAAACAGCATAGACCCCCCACCCCAACCCCCCTAAAATGGATCCGGTGGTCCACATTCCATTATGGAATATTGAATCCCCTTATGGAAGTTATGGTTCCCCATTGAAACAAGTGAAATATTGCTTAGATAATAAAATGCAGTTTCAAAACTGCAACATGAATGTTATAGTTATATATAAGTTCTAATAACTGCAACATGAATGTTATAATTATATATAAGTTCTAATAACTGCAACATGAATGTTATAGTTATACATAAGTTCTAATAACTGCAACATGAATGTTATAGTTATAAGTTCTAATAATTTTGCAGAATAAAATAAAACTGTTTTATTTAGTTTGCATATAGTCACCTTTAGCATAAAAGGCCAGCCAACATTGATACTGCTTGTCCCAACGATCGAGATAACACCGATGTATACAGGACACTTCACTTGTGGTAAAGAGTAACTTAAAACGTCATCATTCATATACTGTACTAACTCGGCCTAGACGTGTGGGCGCATTGAATCATGCACCGATTGCGGCAAGCGTGTATGGTATAAACAGTTATCCGCTAGAACACAAACAATTGTATTTAAATTGCGGTTAGTTAGTTACTGGTGAAACGCAACGAAGCGTATAATAAACGAATTACTCATTGTGGGAATCTGGCTAGTAAATTAGCCGGCTGACAGCCGTTTGTGTCGATACGGGAAAAGATTATCGCGATAAGCGGTCTTTACACACGCAATCGTGTCGTAATATTATATAGAGTAATTTTATTATCGTGGTGTGAATGCGAAGTCCTTTTGTTTCGTTAATGCTTGCGTGACTGCGAACAAAGATGGAGGTTGATTCGAAATGAGGTACGCATTATCGACTGTCTGCCGTGCCGAATACGCCAATAGCAATAGGCATACGATCAGTGTCGGCGTGTAGGCCGCAACTGGCACGTAGAACGCCGAAGCCAACCTGACTATTGTGACAAACATAGTGACAATGAATGACAACAAATTGAGGACGCGCATTATATACATTATATATATATATATATATATATATATATATATATATATATATATATATATATATATATATATATATATATATATATATATATATATATAATAAATGAAAGCCCTTGATTAATTAGTGTAGAGGATATACAAGTTGAAACATTTTCAAATGAATTGATAACACAGACGTAAATGTGTAATCTACAAAAGCATTACACGATACATCAACTATATCCATCATACACTCTGCACCCGCAGCACACAAATCATGTGTTAATATATTTACTGCGGGCGTCTTTGAAACAGGGCATTCGTGCACGCGGGCTGGTATAAATGATACATAACGTTCCGGCTTTCAACCACCGTAACCATGATATAGTCATGATCAACATATGCTCAACAGAATCACTACATGTACTCGACAATACGAGTTGATTACAAAACTCCAGTAACAGCACCATGCACACAATTTTACATTCTGCACGCGTTCGTCTTTAAAAGTCAATTTGTCGACATTGGTCGTTCAACGAAGCTGTGTTTAATAGAGCAGCGACTGCTGAAACGAACGGGAAAGATAAAAGGACAACCGCTGTGTCAGGGCTAGCTTCCCGGGATGATCCTAGCATGACTGGCGACTAACCAATGAGAAAAAGATAGATAGCAACCAGTCCTTTCCACATGGCGTCGTTTCCCCGCCAAATGATTAACGGTCGAGATGATTGTCCCGCCTTTTTTCGACTCGCTAATTATATTTAGCAGTCGCGCGAATAATGCGATAAGCCCTGTCTGGATATTATGGAAGTTCGCAGGAAAAGATGTGGTGAATTTGTCTGTATTAAACTATATTTTTATTGCATATAATTTTTAGTGTGTATGTGAGGCACGCGCTATATACAGCAATGTAAATAGATACAGTTTGTACAATGACGTATATATATATATATATATATATATATATATATATATATATATATATATATATATATATATATATATATATATATATATATATATATATATATATATATATATATATATATATATATATATATATATATATATATATATATATAAATAGATACAGTTTGTACAATGACGTATATATATATATATATATATATATATATATCATTAACTTTCACATGCAATAATAATAATATAAATATGCAAATTACCTCCCTGTATAGCATGCATCAATAAGAAATGTGGAACAGAAGAAGACGACGACGAAGAACCTAGCACCTATTTAGCAGACGAGCCACGTACACCATCAACAAAAACAATATCCTCTGTGTACTTCAGCGTGGCACACGATACATCACCTTGGGTGTCTAAATCATCGTCATCGGCGGTCTTCACGGTTTCGAGTATGACATTAGCATCGCAAATCGTTCAAAGTTTTCTCGCACAAGCTTTTTCAAGCAGTATCGGAATGCGAACTGTGGCCAATACGAGCAGTATCGGCATGCGAACTGTGGCCAGTACGAGCAGTATCGGCATGCGAACTGTGGCCAGTACGAGCAGTATCGGAATGCGAACTGTGGCCAGTACGAGCGGTATCGGCATGCGAACTGTGGCTGCTGATTTGTTCGATTTGCAAGTGCGATCGCACGTTAATGGCAGTGTTGTTTGATTTCGGATTCGGTAGCTCTTTTGGTTTCGGCTTTTAACAAGATTTAACAAGATTGCCATCTCGAACAACAAGTTCCAGAAGGCAAGTGGACAAGGAAGCCTTTGGCTTATCGAGAGTCCAACAATTTTCTCATCTATGTGTAGCCCGCCCTTATCAAATATCTGTCAATTCTATTTGTAACCATATTCACACTACTAGCATTAACACAATCATTTGGCAGTTTGTTCCATTCATTCATCACCCTCTGTGAGAAAGAGTACTTTCTCATGTCCAACCTACACTGCTCCTTAACTAATGCTGCTTTGTGTCCTCTGGTTCTACTGCCTTTTTTAAATTTGAAGAACATTTTCCTATCAACATCCTCATAACCGTTCACTATTTTAAATACTTCTATTTGGTCTCCTCTTAGTCTCCTGGTCTCTAGTGTTGTCAAACCACATTGTAATAAGCGACTTTCGTAAATAAGGTCTCTCAATTCTGGAATAATTTTACTTGCTCTTCTTTGTATTCTTTCTAGCTTGTCTATGTCTTTTTTACGATATGGCATCCATGCTTGAATACAATATTCCAAATATTGTCTATCTATTGCTTTGTACAGAGGTAAATTAGATGTTTCTCCTTATATGTGATAGTTCTCCTAGTTAGCCCTAGAATTTGATTTCCTTTCGAAGCAGCAATCCCACATTGCTCTGAAACTTTCATGTCAGCACTAAATGTTACTCCTAAATCCTTTTCTTGTGTGGTTCTACCTAGTACAGCATCCCCTATTTTATATTCCTCGTCCATATTTCCATGTTCTATGTGTATACATTTACACTTCCCAAAATTTAATAATATTTGCCATTTTTCTGACCATTTAATAAATTTTTCTAGATCATCCTGTAAACTTTGTTTATCTGTATCATTAGTAACCTTTCTGAATACGTTTGTGTCATCTACAAATTTGAGTACTTTGCTAGATATGTCATCCTCCAAATCATTTATATATATTAAAAAGAGTATATGGCCTAATACTGATCCCTGTGGTACCCTACTCAAAACAGATTTCCAGTTTGAAATCTCACCATCTACTATTACTCTCTGTCTTGTGTGTGTAAGCCACTTGTCTATCCAGTTGATTACATCATTACCTATACCATGCATGGGCTTTTAGTTTAAGTAACAATCTTTGATGTGGCACTTTATCGAAAGCTTTCTGAAAATCTAAGTAGACAACATCCACTGGTGACCTGTCTTCTACCCACTTTGTAATCTCTTCCAAAAAACATAAGACATTGGTTAGAAATGACCTTGCTAACTCAGCATCTACTATATCTTCATTTGCCCATGATTTTGTGATGCCTGTTACATGAGGATCAATAACTGCTACCATAATGTCTAACTCACTTTTTTATTTACTATGCTCTTGGCATTTAAGCATACACATTTAAGTTCATTGTCCGAAATTATTGGTGAACATTTCATTGGATGTGTATTTGTAGTAGTACTCCTTTGAGTTTCCTATGTCAGTTCCCCCTGCGCATCTAGTTTAAATAATGTATGGTACCTTTGCCCTCATCGCAACACTGACAATCTCACACCCAAGAACTGCAGCGCCCTTCCCTGTCAGATGAAGTCCATCTCTCATGAAAAAGTAATCTCTTCCCACAAAGTTTAACCACACTCCCTCCTCCATACACACCTTCTGTACCTGTGTGTTGATCGCCATCCACCTACAGTTCCTATATTCCTCACCCCGCCTCAAATTATTGGTAATATCCCCGACAATGCGATCTGCCCAACTCGTGCCTCTTTAAGTGTCTTGATCAGTCTCCCGTACTTGCCAACGATGGCTGACGTTCCCTCCTTCTCGGCATTGTTCGTTCCCACGTGCACGAGAACAGCACCTCCTATGCCACCACCCATGACTTGTCCTGCCTTCTCTACTATATCCTCTATTTTTGTCCCTGGTAGGCATACTGTTATGTCATCTCCTCTGTTTACAATTTTATCCACTTTCCTAATGATGGAATCCCCCAAAAATACCCGGGCTTTCCTCGCTTTCCCATGTGATACTACATCAGTAAAGCTCCTTTCCTGTTGCACACTACTAGTATGCCACCTTTCTCTCCTATCATCAACCTTTACTTTCTTACCACCTGGCAATCCCTCTCCACTCACCCGCTTACCTCTCTTTTGTTGCATACTCTGCCTTCTGTCATCTTTCTTCTTCTGATCTACAGTCTTATCCTTTTCTCTGCTCTTGTTATCCTCGACCATCCTGCCACCTGACAGTCCCTCTTCACTCACTCGTTTATCTTCCTTTTGTTGCACATTCTTCCTTTTTCCATCTTTCTTCTTCTTACCAGCTTTCTCCCTCACATTGCCACTGCTCTCCTTGTTCTCACCACCTCTGTTCTCCTCGTTGTCACTACCTCTGCTCTCCTCGTTCTCAACACTTCTGCTCTCCTCGGTCTCACCACCTCTGCTCTCCTCGGTCTCACCATCTCTGCTCTCATCATTCCCACTACCTCTGCTCTCTTCTGTCTCACCCTTCCCTGTTATCATCAAAATCATATGCCTTAGCTCAATTACCTGCACCTGCAGATATTTCACTGTCATACACCACTACACACGAAATGAAAATCATTTACACACTTTTGAGGCTCCTTTTTTGAAGGCCGTACGCCATGCACTGCGACCGTGCGCCATCTCCTCCCAGTGCCTGTTGTTGATATCGGCGGAGTGGAGGTGTCGCTTTGTGCAGTCCATGGAGCGTAATGGTGGTCTTCCAACATTTCGCTTTGCCTGCCATAACTCGCCGTACACAACTGCCTTAGGCAGTCGGCTGTCATTCATCCGTACAACGTGGCCGGTCTAGGTAAGTTGCCGGCTTAGAAGCATTGCCTTGATGTTCGGCATATCGGCAATTCTTTGTCAAGGCTCCAGTCGTCTGCAATGGTGCTACCAATGTATGTAAAGGTTGTGGTGATGTTACGTGACGTACCATTGAGCAAGATCGTCCGTGCTATGTACGGCGTCCCGGGAGCGGCTTGATGCAATACCTCAGACCTCGAACACTGATAGAGAATTCCAAAGATGCAGAAGCGGCAGCAAACCTGTCAAGTATATTTTGCAGAACAACCTCAGAATGTGACACAAAGCCTGTATCGTCAGCATGCAGAAGATCCTGAACGGACAGTTGTCGTACCTTCGTCTTCGCTTTGAGGCGGGACAGACTGAGAATCCTTCCTTCGGAGAGTGTTTATATGTAAACGCCGTTGGTGGTGTCACGATTTGAAACTTCGAGCACCGCAGCCAAGAAGAGAGTAAACAGTGTCGGCGCTAGGACGCAGCCTTGTTTAATTCCGTGTGCGACAGGAAATGCATCCGTCAGCTCACCGTCAATCATCACCTGTGTTTGCATGCCCTCACGAAATGCCCGCAGCATATTATACGGGTTACGGTGTTGCCTGCGCATATATGATTAAGTATAGTCTATACCTTGCGCATGAGTAGATTATACTATATGTATCAATATGCTCTGTGTCCAGTGGAGAACATTTGTTCAACGGACGAAAAGCATTTCGGTTGCTCCGCAGTACTCAACTAACTAGAGTGACTGGTCCATGCCGAAAAAAATATCCGCGTTGTGTCGAGTTTTCCGCCATACACCGTACGAATCCACCAGTTAAGCAGTTCCTGCTGCTGCCTTCATCGCAATCTCCCACCCTGCTACCGATGGGTTTGCTATTTCCCCATAGCTGGGACATACATACATACATACATACATACATACATACATACATACATACATACATACATACATACATACATACATACATACATACATACATCCATACATACATACATCCATACATCCATATACATACATACATACATACATACATACATACATACATACATACATACATACATACATACATACATACATACATAAATACATACATACATACATAAAAACATATACACATACATATATACATGCAAATATACATGTATACATGCATACATACATAGATTAACACACACACACACGCACGCAGGCACGCACGCACAATTTTTTTTTGCGGACCTGGGCCGGGCCTGGGCTCAAACTATAGGCCCGCGCAGGGCACTAACACACAAACACACATACACACACTTACACACACGTACATATACGTACATACATACATGCATACATACATACATACATATATACATACATACATACATACATACATACATGCATATATATATATAGACATTCACATACATATACACATAAATATACATACATACGTACATATATACATACATACATACATACATACATACATACATACATATATACATACATACATACATACATATATACGTCATACATACATACATAAAAGCGGGCGTGCACACGCACGCACGCACGAACGCACACACACACACACACACACACGCAGGCACGCACGCACAATTTTTTGCGGACCTGGGCCGGGCCTGGGCTCAAACTATAGGCCCGCGCAGGGCACTAACACACAAACACACATACACAAACGTACACACACGTACATATACGTACATACATACATGCATACATACATACATACATACATACATACATACATACATACATACATACATACATACATACATACATACATACATACATACATACATACATACATACATACATACATACATACATACATACATACATACATGCATATATATATATATATATATATATATATATATATATATATATATATATATATATATATATATATATATATGACATACACATACATATACACATAAATACACATACGTACGTACATATATACGTACATACATACATACATACATACATACATACATACATACATACATACATACATACATACATATATACATACATACATATATACGTCATACATACATACATAAAAGCGGGCGTGCACTGTGTTCTCAAACACACATGCACATACACACACAGGCACACGCACACGCGCTCGCGCACGTGCACGCGCACGCACGCACGCACGCACGCACGCACGCACACACACACACACACACACACACACACACACACACATACATGCATGTATACAGTGATGCACATTGGGCTCGGACATAGTCCGGTTAAACTCGAAAATGTCCTATCGGTGTCGCCTTTGGTCAGGTCATTTGTCCGATAAAATGTCATATAAACCACTGTTTCACAACTATTTTCTACCTAATCAATGACAATCAAATTACGAACTGTCAGAGTACGGGATTCGTACCAAAAACTTAACTCTAGCAAGTGGGAATAATTAACATGCTTGTATTAACAGTTATATAAGTGTCTTGCGTTCGTTCGTTCGTTCGTTCGTTCGTGCGTGCGTGCGTGCGTGCGTGCGTGCGTACGTGCGTACGTGCGTGCGTGCGTCTACGTGTATGTGAATCTCAGTTCCAAAGCATTACTGGCCAATTGTAATTTCGCATACCTCACATAGCGTTGTCCCATGTTGTCTCGGCGTCGTGCGTCACGTGACGTGACGTGACGTGACGTGACGTGACGTGACAGACGACACACACGAAGACGAGGCGGACCACCGTGGGAGAGGGTCGACGACAAATTATTACCGTCTCTGTTGGTTCATATCAGTGGCACTCATTTGATCAACGATAACCTCTCTCGCGCGTCTCTCTTGTTCTCGGTCGACGCCGAAACAGCGACGACACAGTAGCGTGCATGCCACATTCACAATGGGCCGTTTGTGGCCCCGTTGAACTGTTGACACCGTCGCTCGAGGTGCCACCGGAAGGGATGGTTAACCGGTCTCGCTCGGATTAGCCGACACAGTGCCACATTGGCCCTGTCTTGGCGACAAACAGACCATCTCGCCTCAAACCTACCAGCTGAGTATGCGTCGTGCGATATTTACATTGCTGAACACCTGACAATATCGTTGGATGACAACGCATAGTTGACATTTCAACTTAAATTATTCTAAGATAATAATATATCTAAATAAGTCATTTATTTAAAAATGCAAACATTTTATTCCACAACTTACTACTGCCACGCCTTAGCAATGGAAGAATTACAAGGTTTAAAAAGGTGAAATAATAATTATACTTCAAACGAATGCAATTCATAATAATATACATCACAAAAAAACGAATGTTACCTTTTTGAAAGGACATAGTTATTCCAATTAGCAGTCATTTATTCCCAAAATATATACAAAATAAATTCCTACATAAATTCCAAGAATATATTTACATCTAAACAGTAATATTCAAACATTATAAATGCACGCAATATGAACTGCACAGACGTGGAGTACATCACGAATTTGCTAACCGATATATTCGACATAATATACCACACATAGTAAGATATAGTATATATATATATATATATATATATATATATATATATATATATATATATATATATATATATATATATATATATATATATATATATATATATATATATATATATATATATATATATATATATATATATATATATATATATAAATATATATATAAATTGTGTGGATCCTAAATCCTAAATGCATACATACATACATACATACATACATACATACATACATACATACATACATACATACATACATACATATATACATACATACATATATACATGCATGTACACATACATATGTATGTATTTGTTTATATATATATGGCCTAATTCCAATATATTAGGCACACGTGTGTGTGTGTGTGCGTGCGTGTGCGTGTGCGTGTGCGTGTGCGTGTGCGTGCGCGTGCGCGTACGCGGGTGTTCGTGAGCGCGCGTGCGTGCGTGTTTTAAATATATTGTTCTTATCATTCCTGAACTGGGTCAAACATTCTGAACTTGTGTCCATTATTCCCAAATTGGGCCCAACCAGAATATTCCACGAGACCAACATTATGTGTAATATTTGAACGATCTGGTGCATGAACTACAGAACGAGGCCAGGTGACCAATGACTATGACCAGCCGCCACTCGAGGACACTAACAAGAACTCGAGTCCATCTGGTCATCAGTCAGCTGACCCGTGAGGTGGAGGTCGGGCCGAGGAAGGAGACCCTCCACCCGTCCAGGAACTCGACCGGCGCCAGACCGTCTCCGTTCCGCCCCTGACGCTTCACCGCGGGTGGCGGGCCGACTACCCCATTGAGGTGCAGCCGACGGAAAATTGCCCGTTTGTATTGCGTTATCTTGCCCGTGGCGTAGCGACGAGAGTGGCTGATAAGTGCCGTTATCAATACGTGTACAGTTAGGAGGTGATACGACGCCAAGTTGTCGTCACTCGTGACCCGAAGATACCATTACCGTATCGCCGTCAGACACCGACAGGGGACGGACCCGCCTGCGATATCCAGATAAGGTCTGAGACGAATCGTGTGATCCATGTTCGTCGCTGTTGTTGATTCCTGTGTTCTGGGGATCAGGAGAAGATAGCACGAGTTGTATCGGGAATGGCGAGCGAGGTTTCTTCTTATCGAGTTGAGGCAACAGTTTACTGTTGCATATAACATACCTGTACACATAACATAAATGTACATATAACATACATGTATATATAACATACATGTATATATAACATACCTGTACAAATAACATACCTGTACACATAACATACATGTACACATAACATACATGTATATATAACATACATGTATATATAACATACATGTACATATAACATACATGTACATATAACATACATGTATATATAACATACATGTGCATATAACATACATGTACACATAACATACATGTACACATAACATACATGTACATATAACATACATGTACATATAACATACATGTACATATAACATACATGTACACAAAACATACATGTGCATATAACATACATGTACATATAACATACATGTACATATAACATACATGTATATATAACATACATGTGCATATAACATACATGTACATATAACATAGATGTACATATAACATACATGTACATATAACATACATGTACATATAACATACATGTATATATAACATACATGTGCATATAACATGCGTGTACATATAACATGCATGTACATATAACATACATGTACATATAACATAAATGTACACATAACATACATGTGCATATAACATACATGTATATATAACATACATGTACATAATATAACATACATGTACATATAACATGCGTGTACATATAACATACATGTACATATAACATACATGTATGTTCTATGTACATGTATGTTATATATATAACATACATGTATATATAACATACCTGTACAAATAACATACCTGTACACATAACATACATGTACATATAACATACATGTACATATAATATACATGTGCATATAACATACATGTATATATATATATATATAACATATATGTATATATAACATACATGTACACATAACATACATGTGCATATAACATACATGTACATATAACATACATGTACATATAACATACATGTACATATAACATGCGTGTACATATAACATACATGTACATATAACATACATGTACATATAACATACATGTACATATAACATACATGTACACATAACATACATGTACATATAACATGCGTGTACATATAACATACCTGTACATATAACATACATGTACATATAACATTCATGTACATATAACATACATGTACACATAACATACATGTACACATAACATACATGTGCATATAACATACATGTACATATAACATGCGTGTACATATAACATACATGTACATATAACATACATGTACATATAACATACATGTACATATAACATGCGTGTACATATAACATACATGTGCATATAACATACATGTACATATAACATACATGTACATATAACATACATGTACATATAACATGCGTGTACATATAACATACATGTACACATAACACATTATGTACACATATAACATACATGTACACAAAACATACATGTGCATATAACATACATGTACATATAACATACATGTACATATAACATACATGTATATATAACATACATGTGCATATAACATACATGTACATATAACATAGATGTACATATAACATACATGTACATATAACATACATGTACATATAACATACATGTATATATAACATACATGTGCATATAACATGCGTGTACATATAACATGCATGTACATATAACATACATGTACATATAACATAAATGTACACATAACATACATGTGCATATAACATACATGTATATATAACATACATGTACATAATATAACATACATGTACATATAACATGCGTGTACATATAACATACATGTACATATAACATACATGTATGTTCTATGTACATGTATGTTATATATATAACATACATGTATATATAACATACCTGTACAAATAACATACCTGTACACATAACATACATGTACATATAACATACATGTACATATAATATACATGTGCATATAACATACATGTATATATATATATATATATATAACATATATGTATATATAACATACATGTACACATAACATACATGTGCATATAACATACATGTACATATAACATACATGTACATATAACATACATGTACATATAACATGCGTGTACATATAACATACATGTACATATAACATACATGTACATATAACATACATGTACATATAACATACATGTACACATAACATACATGTACATATAACATGCGTGTACATATAACATACCTGTACATATAACATACATGTACATATAACATTCATGTACATATAACATACATGTACACATAACATACATGTACACATAACATACATGTGCATATAACATACATGTACATATAACATGCGTGTACATATAACATACATGTACATATAACATACATGTACATATAACATACATGTACATATAACATGCGTGTACATATAACATACATGTGCATATAACATACATGTACATATAACATACATGTACATATAACATACATGTACATATAACATGCGTGTACATATAACATACATGTACACATAACATACATGTACACATAACATACATGTACATATAACATGCGTGTACATATAACATACATGTACATATAACATACATGTACATATAACATACATGTACACATAACATACATGTACATATAACATGCGTGTACATATAACATACATGTACATATAACATACATGTACATATAACATACATGTACATATAACATACATGTATATATAACATACATGTATATATATATAACATGCATGTACATATAACATACATGTACATATAACATACATGTACATATTCAAAAGATTCGCTACGAATTTGCAAAAAGTGTGTCTAGGTTTGTGGAATTAGAAACCAGCAAGCAAAATGAACATCATGTGTTGAGAATATTGACATGGAAGATCGCAAAGGAAAACTTCATATATGTGTTCCTATGCATGCATTCATGTTGATGTTCGCGTGTGCGCGTATATGGCGTGCGTGCGTGCTTGCCTGACTGCGTGCGTGCGCGGGTGTTTCCAATGTTCTTCAGTAACTCATGTGTAAAACCAACAGTTAGTTTGTTTAACATACATCATATAGCTATAAACGATCTCTGGACACAGAACCGTATGACCGGGATTACCTCCTGGAGAAGCGCATTTCTCAACAACCCCACACGAACGGGAATGACGCGACTATCTGTGTTCGCCGGGTATCGTCTGAGCGTTAATAGGAAGAACTTCATTTGCATTCCTATATCGACTGTCGTTGTGCGATAAAAAAGACTCCATTTAGACATGGTATTTGAGTTAATGGGAGTAAGCGGCCACGACGAATTGATTCGTGAGATCGTCCCTGATGATTCACTTCGAAATGGACGCAGTGAAATAAAAGTGAATATGTAGCGGTAGTTCGATTAGCAGCAGACCAACGTCTCTATTGGAAATCACCCGAACTCCGGCGAACAGTGAAGATAGTTCAATAACCACAACTGCAACTGGTGGAGCAACTGTTGCTGTTGCTACCGCTGCTGCCGCTGCCGCTGCTATACCGACACAGACAACGACACCGACACGGCCGCCGCCACCTTCACCTCCACCGCCACCGCCACCGCCACCGCCACCGACACCGACACCGACACCCGACAACGACAACGCTACCTCCACTGCTATACTGACACAGACAACGACACCGACACAGGCAACGACACCGACACAGACAACGACACCGACACAGACAACGACACCGACACAGACAACGACACCGACATAGACAACGACACCGACACGGCCGCCGCGTCAGATCCAACGTCAAATCGATATAGAGAGATCGAGAGACTATGTTCACGACGCTGATGACGGCTATTTCAATATTTATGTTGTCGCGTGCCAGCTGTCGCAACCGAACAACAACACTTTGTGTGAAGATGACGTGTCAAGTACGTGGATCACTCAGCCAGTCGAACAGTGTATATCCAAATGTTGGTATACCTTGACATTCGAAGTTTCTCGCCTGGTTGTCGTCACTTCCTACAAACACCGTGTTATTTAGGTAAGTATCCCATGTTTTGTCGTCTTGTCATCTTGGTAGACACTTCATTGTCGACTCGATCACGAGGAAACGCAGTATATTTGACGCAAGACAAAATCTATACGTGCAGAAATCGTTCTCGGCTAAGCAGGCGACTTCGCTGATTAGTGATTTAAAACTTCACCCTCAACTGATTTAGCCTATCCCGAATCCTGTTCGTTGGTGTTCATGTATGTGGTGTGTAAACATTTTAAATAACATCCGCAGTCTGTTTAATGTAAAAGTGCGTATTTTTTTCTAAATCATCGAAAGACTTTCGTCGTAAAATCTGAAGCAAGACGAGCAAAAAATCTAATTGAAGAGGGACATTTAATAAACATGCAATTTGTGGAGTATCAAACAGAGATGATGCAGTCAGAAACGCTGGTGATAGGAGTACACGTGTATCTGCCCATTGTGCTATCTTTGACGACGTCTTTGAAAGACGTCTTTGAAATATAGCACAGATCCTATTGCGGTTTGTTCCAGTTTGTCACCTAACCACCGACGTTGCCATAGGAACACGACTACCGCGATGATGTATAAGTTACAAATGGTGACGGTGATCATTTCCGTATGATCACCGTCAGATCATTTCCGTATTTCGGACTGGTCACTCAACAGAAGTCGGGAAGCCTGCATGGTAAGCTGCGACATATCTAAACGGATATTCTATTTTCGGTGAAACAAGCATATATGCTGCGACGATATCAGGCTTCTACCACCTGAGAGGAGGTCAACATGTCAACGGTTACTAGGAAAGTCGCTTCTATGTTGGTAATTGGCTGCTGCGCACTATTCGCCGGCTTATTGTACTACAACGTGGATATGTTACGAATGCCATGGTACCAAAACATCCCCAACGCATCAAAAACCAACAAGCGTCGTCCGTCGACCACGAAGGCGTCTGAATCGAGTATGTTCCGACAGAGGAACTTGAATGTTTCCATCTGTTATTTTAGTGGTGCGCGCCTTGGCAATCAGATGTTTCAGCTGGCTTCGCTGTACGCAATAGCAAGGCAGAACGACCGTCACGTTCAACTGCCGTCTGAATTCAAGCATCAACTCAAAGTCGTGTTTCCTCGCGTTCGTCCAATGGCATCAGTAAAGAGACGCGTTGTCAAGACTTACCGGCGACTGCACGAGAAAGGCTTCGCTATGTACGACGACAAATTGTCTCACTTACCGCAGGAGAACATTCAAATCAGCGGTTATTTACAGTCATGGAGATACTTCGCCGCATACGAGAAAGAAATACACGCTCTCCTAGAATTCAACCCGGAAGTGGTTGAAGCGGCGTCGCGCTTCTTCAAAAAGCTCGAGCACATGCTCGCGCCGAGTCACGTGACGTTCATTGGCATACACGTGCGTCGCGGCGATATCGTCAATAGACCGTGGCTGAATATGCCGGGCCGGAAGTACATCGCCAACGCCATGACGCATTTCCGGCGCCAGTTTCCGTACGTTCACTTCGTCGTTTGCAGCGACGACGCCACCTGGTGTGAGGAGAACATCGGGCGATTGTCGAACGTCACGGTGTCAAAGAGCAACAGCCCGGAAGTCGACCTGGCTATCCTGGCCGGATGTCACCATTCAGTCATGACGGTTGGGACTTTCGGGTGGTGGGCTGCATGGCTGACCGGCGGACAAGTGGTGTACTATCCCAACCCGTCGGTGGCGGGAAGTAGCAGGGCAAACCATTTCAAAAAAGAGGACTACTTTCCTACTCATTGGACACCCGTGTCGGAGTGAAGTCACCGTGGTTTTATTATGTGAAATACCAAGTGATTACGGTCCAAATTAAATTGAACATGGAACATGTTGCTGTTCTTGTAATCAACAGAAACAACGTGGACGAATCCTGACCACATCTGTCGCAGCGTCGTCATAGTGCGGCAATATTAACAGATGTCTATCTGTTAAGACGATACTCCTCGTACACACTAAAACTGTCAACATGATACTCCCGTACTTTCTAGACATACGCAACATGTCAACGATGTGCTCCACGTAATTTATTGACTTAATGAACCTGTCAACATTGTTCTCCCTGTACTTTCTTGACGTATTCAACATGTCAACAATGTTCTCCCCGTACTTTGTTGAATTAATCAACCTGTCAACATTGTTCTCTCTGTACTTTCTTGACGTGTTCAACATGTCAACAATGTGCTCCCCGTACTTTGTTGACTTAATCAACCTGTCAACATTGTTCTCCCTGTACTTTCTTGACGTGTTCAACATGTCAACAATGTGCTCCCCGTACCTTATTGACTGAATCAACCTGTCAACGTGATACTCCCCTACTTTACTGACATACTCAACATGTGTACATTGTTCTCCCTGTATACGTTATTGACACATTCAACGTGCGAACATTGTACTTCCAATACTTAATTGATGCATTCAATGTGTCAACACTGTTACAGTACTCCCAGTTCTTAGTTGACAGATGTCGTAAAGAACCAGACCAAACACGTTGAGAAACAACAAGGGAGAAATTGGTCAAAGTTGTTTCCTCAAATGGTGCAGCCCATCGCAAATCCGGTTCATTTATAGTCAGATGTGTATTGTGTGACTAGTTTAAGAATTCGCGCATGTTTAATAAAAAATGCCTATTTTTTCAAATCGACGATAAATTGACTTCAGTCGTTAAATTTAATGAGTATCAAAATACTGGATAACCAAAATGGTAAACATTGTGCGAGTCAATGCCGATCATGGGCGAGACTGCTAAAATCAAATATTATACTTGTTCGCACTTACATAGGCAGCCACGTAATTCAGCATACGCGATGTATGATTACGGTAGTGGCACATGTGTACATAAAGGTCTGACAGTTTTGGTATATATTCACGTAGTACTATTATAAGTCGCTCTAAAACGAAATTATGCTACTAACTAACGAGCATAATCATACAGGGCAGAGGGAGGATACTTACTCAAATGTTTACGACATTTTTACGATATAGCCACCTTCAACCACACATAAATGCAGCACATCAATATAGTCCCATATGTAAACTAAAGGCGTAGGCTGCCGTGCATTACAACATATGCGCGGGGTCGATACTGCCACTAAGGCTGCCCGCAACAGTTCACCAGCGTCTTTCACTATAGCGCGACGCACACAGCTCGTTTTGTGCGACTTTAATGTACTGCGGTGATAAACAGCGCTTCACTAAAACGACACTTTAAATCGTCTCGATAAATGCAGTCAACGAGTGGTCGACGCTCGCATTCAACTCGTTCAGATTTACGACCTCCAATCGTGAAACCGCTCGTTTGTTCCCGCTGTCTGACGAATCCTTAGCAAGTTATATTTCACCCAAATGTGGCCACGTCAGTTAGTTGGTTTTATTGCCATAGTGACATCTTCGGTCCATTAGTTCTGGCGAATTCTTCGGGTGTTAAGCTTAGTAGACTAATAAATGCGTATGAATGTCCGAATGTCGCATTCAATGCCTCATTTATATACGTTATCCGGTTCTTTCCATAATACAATATGTAGATTGGCTGTTTCGTATAGCAAGATAAATGTGCGTGTGTGCGTATTATTTTACACCAACGCACGCAAGCACGCACGCACGCAAGCACACACACGCACGGTCGCGCTCGTGAGCACGCACACACACACGCACAAACAAACAAACAAACACACAAGCTATTTAACCGGATTAGCCGTGTGACGACTGCCACGTTTAGCTCGGGTGTCCACAGCAATCAACGCTTTGCATTGGTATTTCAAGAGGAAATATCTTATTGGAAACATCATCTCGCCTCGGGCGTCACGCTTCCTCCCAACGACCCTCCTTTACAGCGCAATCGTCATTACACCTCTTTACTAACAACCTGAAGCAGTGCTTTGTAATCGGCTTTGAAGTTCCAGCGGTTTGTACGTGCTGTCGTTAGGGGATCCGCAAATAATTCGGTCGCCTCCAGCTGAATTCAAGTACTTGATGATGTCCGGAAAGAGAGGACTAGTAAATTACATGTCAGAGTTTGTGTGAAACACAATATGATCGCCGTATATTTCCATCGACTTACCTACGTGTAATAGTTTGATAAATACATGTGCAAGTACACGTAGAGACACACATGCGCGTACAAGCATTTCTGTACGACCCTGGACTAAAGTTGTCTCTAAGGCGATTGGAACGTTGCAACACTGACACTTATTTTTCTTCTGCAGGTGCCGGGCCTTGTGACATTCGCGATCATGACACTCAACAAAACTTAATGTCATTGGCTGCTTGTTCGAGCCTATTGCTTATGATAATTTAGTATGTGCCTGCATCTATACTTTGCGGCTTTTCATCTATCCTTCAATGATGGCTTTGCAATACGGTTTTTTCCAATAGTCGTTTTCTTATCGTTTCCAGTAATAGTCTTTGCTGTTCTGCACTTGTATATCAACTAACGATTGGTCATAGCTGTCTCTGCGGGTGTGCGTATTTAAATTGACATAACACAGAAAGTGTTGCTAGCATTTGGAACCTGCTATATTGTGATTTAGACAAATTTATGCAAGAACTTTTCACGACCCGCCTCCACCTTACCACCCTTTATTGTCAGCAACACAAGACAAAGAGCAATCGACGTCATCCATTTATATATTTAGCCATGCACTCTTTCCAGGTCATGTGACTTTGTTTTTGGGGGTTTTGCTTCTGTTCCACTTTTCCAGTTCCACGTTCTTTCCGGTGGAATTCTCAATTGTAGCATGGCCATGTTTTTGGTACTAGATTTTAAAAAACCACTTAAGGCATTTTCGCTTTACAAACTGACTAAATTTACCTTATATAGTTCGCTGCGTTCGAGTCTGTTTAACATCGCTGCAACATGATTGTGGTTACATACGTTACTCTCTGTTACACTGCTGTCTGCAACATGACCATGTATAACACATTACACACATTCATGTCCATTACACTGCTGCACATTGAACACGGATTACACACATTACGGTACATTACACTCATGCACATTGAACACGGATTACGCACATTATACTGTCCGTTACACTGCTGTATATTGAGCACGAGTTACACGCATTACTGTCCATTACACCGCTGTATTTTCAGCACAGATTACACACACACACACACACACACACACACACACACACACACACACACACACACACATTATTGTCCATTACACAGCTGTACATTGAGCTCGGGTAACACACATTATTGTCCATTACACCGATGTACATTTAGCACGGGTTACACACATTACTGTCCATTACACCGCTGTACATTGAGCACGGGTTACACACATTACTGTCCATTACACCGTTGTACATTGAACACGGGTTACACACATTACTGTTGCTGTTTTAATGAACTGTTCTGCGGTATTTTGTGGCGAGCATCGTCGTAAACATGTCAGTGAAAGGAACGACGACAATACAAAAGGAAGTGCGTTGATAGTGACACCTTCACATACGACGCGACGACAAGCCAAGCTGGAGAACGCACACAATACAAGAAATCATAAACAACCCGGACAGCCAGCGGCGGCGCCAGTCCCCCACGGACCCCCGCCGCAAATAGACATATACGCCGTCCGTCGGCCAGTCAAGTGGAAAATTACTATTGATTGGAGTTTTCACTGAAAGACTCGCGACAAAGCCGTTATATATAATGTCGGCGCGGCTCCAAACGACGCCCTTTTGATCGTCGCTTGATGGCTGGCCGCACTGGCAGAAGAGTTCTCATCGTCAACCTGTCGCCGGTGGTGTTTGAAAACGAGTTTACTGGCTTTGTTGTTTATTAGTGTTGTTAAATGGCAGTTAAATGACTCGTAATAACACGTTTAGCGTCGGACGCCGTTGGCTGTACGTAATTGGCGCAGGGACGGCCGAGATGGGCCCAGCGGTGGCAGCGAATTCGGGCGGACTCTTTTACCCCCTGGGTCAATGGGTATAGGAAACAATGTGCATGCCCGCACTCAAATGCTGGCGCTATTACTTCGCGGGAAGATCATATACGCTGAAACCGTTCCTCTATTCACCGCACTTCATCAACAGGGTAATTTCGGTTTACTCGAGTAATGCGCGCGTGGTTAATGACCTAGGTCTAGTGGGCGAGATGATTTCTGGAATGTGGTAACCGACTGTCTTAGAGGAAATGGGCGTAATAGCTGGGTTAAGTTGTGGGCAGTGGTTAATATAGGATACAGTATACACATTCGCTCACACGTTGCTCTCGCCGTGTCTCGGTTTCTCGGTCTCTTGGTCTCTAGGTCTCTCGCTCTCGTTCTCGCTCTTGCTCTTACTCTCGCTCTCGCTCTTACTCTCGCTCTCGCTCTCTCCCTCTACCTCTACCTCTACCTCTACCTATACCTCTCCCTCCCCCTGTTTCTCTCTCTCTCTCTCTCTCTCTCTCTCTCTCTCTCTCTCAACAACACAGACCATTATCAACCCCCATACAAACATATTTACGTGCATCCGTACTCGTGTATTTGCATAAAATGTTAAACTTAATCCATACACTGGCACTATTTGCCTATGGCGATCCATTCGTGGCAACACAATTTCCGTCTATCCCTCTATCCCTCTATCCATCTATCAATCTATCAATCTATCCATCTATCCATCTATCCGTCTATCCGTCTATCCCTCTATCCATCTATCCCTCTATCCCTCCATCCCTCCCCGGGGACACTTGCGTGAGAAATCGCACTTATCTCTCCGGATTCACGAAGCGTTGGCCAGCCATCTCCGGTTCCGCCCCTCCCCGCCATGCGACAGTTTCTCCCGCCGATAAAGTATCGCCATAAAGGCGGTCAAGCGTAGCTGCGTGGTTTATTGATTTCCTGTTTCTAGGCGGGCGGGGACGCTTAAGTGCGTCCTCTCTGCCTATCTCCACCCGCTCAATCCGTTCCCCGCCAAGTGCTTAATATCGATGGTAATTTGATTGATTTATCGTTGCACGAGTAACGTTAAATTTGATATACGCGCGCGTGGACCGTGGCTACCAGCGCAGTATCCAAAACGTATTCAGTTATACGTATGGGTCAATGTCTTAACGTTGCGTCGAACTCTTAATGATGGCATATGTGTATATTACACATACTTTATGACCCTTATGAAAATAAAATGAATATTGTATAAGTTTTATCGTGAATAACAACTTGTGTGGTCATTCGGGATAACGGCTCTTGAACTTAAAAAGGCTTTGCAGGACAGACACAACGTAATGGAGACGTATATGTTGAACAACTGTATCATGGGACCCATCCTCTGAACGACCAGACGAGATGAGAGATCGTGAATAATTGTTTTTTATTATTATTATTGTTATTATTAGTATTCCAATAAAACGTGGTGTTTGAGTTACGACCACAATAATAATTAGAGCAACAACAAAACCATGATGGTGAATCAAAATGAAGCGTGTCTTGTATCTAATTATTTACTGCTCTTTAGCTATTCCGCTTCGTCGGCTTGACTCGCCTCTAGTCGACTACCAATATTTTTTTAATCGCTTAATATAAAAAGTCTATTTAATTTCGTATTAATCTGCTCGTCTCTGATCATTACCTTAGTTTAGACATTTTTCAAAACAAAGCTCTTTTCTGGAATCGTCTTAGTTGTTCTCATTAGGATTCTGTTTAGCCTGACAATGTATTTCTTATTGCATGGCCTCCAAGCTTATATGCAGTTTTAAAAAACTAGTTCCACTCGTTTTCTCAAAAGAACAATCTATAATGGACCTCGCTCTATTATAAGTGCACAGGCCACCACATAAAACTACACCAGTCGCGAAATAATCAAAATAAAACGTACTGAAACAACAATATAACACATTGACACTCCCGTATGACCACACTTCTTCATACAAAGTAAACAGTGATTTTTAAAGTCACGTCCTTGCTGTGTCGAGCTGTTCTTGTTTTTCTACTTAGGATTTGTAAGGTAGTATCAAACTAAAAAATACATACACTAACTGGGACTTTTGCTACACTAACTGGGACTTTGCTATACGACGTGTGAAGATAGACTCATTATTTTATGCATGAATTAATTGTACTTTTATCCTGTTTAACACAAATTACAATAGTACAATTTATTACCTGAATATACATTAATTCATAAAGAACTTGGGCACAAACAATGTAAACGTAATTATTTGGGAATGTCATGTTTTTGTCAAGTTTGCGGTCAGCACCGTTTTAAAAAGTAAAATTTCGCGAATTTTATTTTCTACAACCCTATACTTACGAAGTATGTTACTGATTGTCTCTGTGCTATACGCAGGCCCTATACAGTGTATATGCACATACGTCACGACCATTGGATCTTACATTCAACCATAACTTCAAAAAGCATTCATGGGACATTTGATCAAACGTTACGGCATTTTATCAAGGTATATATTAAAGCTCACATAACATTTCATCATGCAGTTCATATGTTCCAAATGTACTTATAAAACAGTTTATTGATTACCCATTTAATTTGTATTACAGCTGCTGACTTTTTCAGAACTCTCATAAAAATGTATTATTGTGGAATTGAAAGAAAGCGTCCAATTGTTGGGACAATTCAGATGCATCTATGTTCATTGGGAAACGGAGATATTTTCTGAGATTGGCTTATTGTTGCTGAATTTGTACGGCATCATTAGTACCGAAGAACACTTTTCTTATCAACTACACAATTAACAGCTTATTCAGCCACTTCACTTGCAAACTAAAGTTATCGTTAACTCGTCTACATTAAAAATGTGCTATCAAAGTATTCGACGATGTTTCTGTTCTTAATGTTGTTTACGCTAATAACATGAAAGTGCGGGCACTAATTGGCTTATCCGTCGTTGCTTCATCCCCGCTGAGCTGTGTGCGTAATTACGTTTACGTTCGGCCGTCATTAAGCCAGCAGCCAGCATACGCGGGTTATTATTAAAAGCAGACCGGCTACGATCAGGCCGCGGAGACAATTTAGCGCCATTGCGTGCACGTTAATCGACGGGAGCGAATCACCGGGCGCTGAGCCAGTGACGGTGATTTACAGGGGGCGTGTCCAGGCAGCGTTGAGTGGCGTCTCTCGGCGCCGCCACCCCATTGCGACCCGGCGCGGGTGACTTAACGCGGACGCCAAAGACAGCGTGTCACATAGACATGACGCTTGACGAACAACGTTCGTTCTCGGAAGACTGCTCCTGTGCTGGTGTAGCAACAAAGAGTATGGTGGTCGGAGACATTGTGGGGGAAATGGTTCACAAGACGACAGAGGTTTGCCGATCGCGTTCGCCAGCGGAGACGATGGACACAGCAGAAGCAAAGACGACAACGACGACAACTGCGCAGTTGACGTGTATATCTGAAGTGCGACCAAAGACAGCGAGTCGCGTTCCTTTATCGTTCGGTGTCGACTCAATAATGGCGGGGACAGTGCGCCGATGCAATCGTGACGTAGTGAACAATGTCAACGGCTCACCAACGACACGATTCAGTGTTGACAACATTCTCGGTTCCGTCTGTGTCAACCGGCCGCCGTCGCAATCGTTGTCACCCGGTCTCTGTCACATGACGGGAACTGCGCCAGTCGCTTTAATGTCCGAAGTGTCGCCAACGAAAATGTCGTCAGATGTCCCGGCAGCGTGGGCGACAACAGGACCGGACTTCCTCGCTCGGCAAGGTAAGACTCCGTGTACATTTACAATCCTGAATATGTAATGTATGTACCGTCGGCGTGTGTGTGCTTGTGGACGCGCGCGTGCGTGCATGTGCTCGTGTCTGTCGTTCATACGCAAGTACCGTGCGAACGTTATAATATGTATGTATGTATGTATGTATGTATGTATGTATGTATGTATGTATGTATGTATGTATGTATGTATGTATGCATGTATGCATGCATGCATGCATGTATGTATGTATAAATTATTATTATATTAATTATTATTACTAGCAAAAATGCCCGTCCCCAGGACGGGATAACTTGGTAGATCAGAAGTGACAGTCATGATAGCGGTGTTTGTCAATATACCTCAAGCCAACATGCCAACAATATATGGTCGAGATTGTTTAAAAGAAAGTCAAACGTATTACCAGAAATAACCGCTTCGAAATGTTGATGGTCAAGTGAATTTATACCCATGGATACTTGTGTTGGTTGTAGAATAATAGAATATATTTTTATTGTGTACTGGCCCATTTACCATAAAAACCAATAAGAACCATTGATAAATGGGGTATTTCGAAAAAAATAAAGGGGTCACGTTTCAATCGTGGGGTCGTTGATTTATCCCTGAAAGTTTGGCGCCCGAGGTGCAAGCCGTCTAGGAAGAAAACATGAACACACATACAAAAATACGCTAGCTCGAGTATAGCTAGATTATTACATTTGTGTTTGCGATGTGCTGTAACGTATCTAATTTTTTTCTTTACAAACCGGTACGGCAAACAGTAGAGCATATTTTTATCAAAACATCATAACAAACGAACGTCTATAATAAATAACAAATCGATCAACCCAGTGGTAAACGCGTTGAGTGCGACCGCTACAAGGAAAGTAAATGTTCACTGGGGTCGTTGTTTGTTACAAAGTGTACATCAAATAAGTTCGAGTGTATAATTTGCTGTTTGTAATACGTATGGTTTAGCTAAGCGATCATAATTTATTCAGTGTCTCTAAATTAATTCTCTTTCGCTGCATGAATATGTACACGAATCACATGTGTGAATATAAATGCCTCAACCAGGGAAATGATTGTACCTCTCCCAAAACCCTGTAATGAACCGACAATGGTTGGAGGACCCAAGTAGTCGTCTCACAGATCAGACGACTTGATTAAGCGCCTCGAGGCTTGTACTCCGATCTCAATCACCCGAGTACTTTACGCACACCAGCCAATTCGTCAATTACCCCTAAGCTAGCTAACGACGTTTTGTCGGTTTTCTCGAATGCTTCAAACAGACATTATTCTTTTCTCAGTTAATTAGGTTAATTTGCAAATTGCTTGCATGCGGGCGAGAGGGCAAGTTTAATGCGCTAATGCCAGAGGACGGGGTTTCATGTCTCTAATCTGTTTTCATTACAAAGAACGCAGACGAATGGCAATTGCTGTTTAATGACACCAAATCTACAACATCAACACAGACTGCGTCGATCGGGCAAGACAATTATCAGTATACGGGGACTATGTTTGTCTGTAGTCTGGCAAAACACAATTATAGTTATCGATGCTTTTACTGAATTGCCTTTTGAATGCAAAGAAGCAGGGTTGGTTTCACTGCTGAACCGTCAGCGTTAAATGTATAATAATTAAGTGGCGAGGTTGATTAATGTTGGACCATTAACGTTAACCAAATTTGAATAGATGTGTTTTCTCGTTTAGAATTGATAGTGGCACTATTTGTTCATTTGATTACACCGTGGTTCCTGGATGATTTTGCCAAATAAAAATATTTCTTATAGATTCCTCGTACAAAATACATTTGCTACCAAGAGAACATTTTGTGTTTTCCTCGGTGGATAATCAGTCATTGCAATCATTAAGTTGAACCGAAGATATAAAATATGCGTCATTCGCCGACCCGCATCAGACAAACTGGCGTTTATCGTTCTTCATTTCCTTATGAAGTATAAAAACGAGCGTCTTTTCACGGCGATATTAGTATGCGCGACATGTTTTATGATTATTGCGCGAGGGAAAAAGCTAGAGTGAATGGTGAACGCGATACGTCCGATTCGACGCATGCCGTCGGCAGTCTATTACAGCCAGTCCGGAAACGTGTCTCCTGTCTGGGTCCCATGCCGCGGTCACTCCGCTAAATCATAATTATAATTGGATTAGTCGCTCATTTGGCGTGATGTATGTAATCCCCCCCACGTCGACTTACCACAGTGCCCGGTGGCCTCCCTCGGCGTTACTGGCTCGGCCCCTCATCGACTCACTACGGAACGATACTCCATAGCGCGATCCTTATTAAATTAGAACCGATGCCTCGATTCATTACTTCCTTGTTTGTTTAAATGTAGTATACCTTTTCACAAGAATATACTTATTGGGCGGTTGCTTCGTAATTACTGCCTTTTTCATAGATTTTTCAATACTTCGTCGTGTAAGTTTATCTAGCTTCTAGTTGAATCACATATCACCGTGTTTCACTTGGTTACTGTTTTGAACTATTGTCTTCAGGTAGTTGTGATCAGTGAACAAGTGCACTTCGACTATATAACGCCTATCTATAAATTAAGGCAACTTACTATTGTTCGTGAAGTGCAAGTAGGCCTACGGAAGTTAAATAAAACTAAACTTATATTCTAACCTGAAACTTGGTTTTAGCAGTTCGTCGTATTACTCATGTTGTTAAGAACCATTAAAAATAAACAATTGCTAAACAGTCAATATTTTTCTAGTCAAATGGACAAACGTATGTGGGTATACAAGTTCCAGGTTCTCTTTTGGTAAATTTTACATCACATCGCTTTGATAAGTATTTTTTACTCATTCTGTTTATTGAATTTGAAACCACCGAAAAAATTAAGAATATACAAACAAACACTGACCCAAAAGGCAATGCGTGAAATCATTAACAACAGCTGTTGTCCTAGTCGACAACGATTTCAGTGACGCGATAAACGAAGCCGATTTCTGATGTGGCATGCGATGTGATAAACGACGCAGGGAATTATAGAATGAACCGAACCACACAATTAACGCCGTGATTACAACGCCATTACTCTTACGTTCTCTGCCAACAGGTGTCGCTGATGGCAGACTGGCTTCGCCGCCGTTCGTCGCGCAGAAGTGCACGTTACGCAAGCACAAGCCGAACCGGAAGCCGCGCACGCCGTTCACGATGGAGCAACTTCTGGCACTGGAGCGCAAGTTCCGCCAGAAGCAGTACCTGTCGATCGCCGAACGCGCCGAGTTTGCTTCGTCACTAACGCTTACGGAAACGCAGATCAAAATCTGGTTTCAGAACCGGCGGGCCAAATCGAAGCGTTTGCAAGAGGCGGAAATCGAAAAACTGAGAATGGCCGCGAAACCGATGTTTCATTCGCGGCTACCGCCCTCGTTGTCGCTTGCGTCCATTGCTTCGGGTCTGCAGGCGCCACCTGTCGGACTTATGAGGCCTGCCGTTCATGTTGACCCTTGGATGTATCCGCAGTATTCGTTCTACGGACTTCCCGGATCGCTGCCTCCGTCCGTATCCTTCACCAGGTAGTGCGTAATACTACGGAAACAGACTATGTTTAGTCCGGAAGCCGGAGTGATTCATTGACGACATTAACTTGCGCTGATGTGACTTTCTAGTTTCCGGATTACCAATAAATATATATGTATGCATTTTAATTTGGCTTCTCGTTTGGTTGCAATGTCACGTTTATTAACAGCGCCACACTGCGGCACGGAAACACAGCATCCACCGGATGCAAATATGTCATACGTTATTTTAGTTTGCATTTCCCAAAATATATAGCATTGACAAATCATGTCGAGCACACAAATATCTCTGTTAATTCCCATTTTATACATTAACAACATTATATTTCTATTTCATATAAAAATTAGTCGTGATCTCACATAGGTGTTAAGCAGTCATCGTTTTTATAGTAAAATCATGTTAAAGGGTACACGAAATGAATTTTTTTTCTTCCCAAACTGCATTATCCATACATACTAAAAATATAATTTACTGCTATTCAAATAATGTTTTAATTCCCTCGGTCAACCCGTAAAAGAGCTTATTTGATCATGTTTTGTTCACACAAAATGTACCAGTTTGTAGCGACATCTAGCGACTGCGTGACATCACGATGGGAAGGCCAATCTCTCAACACAATGTCGGATTTATCTGATTCTTTATGTGATGACACTGTTTCGTATTTAAAAGATGTGGATAGTGATATTGGGGAGTGTTATGCAGACCCAAAGCCCTTGACCGGCCCACAACCCTACATGCATGAGCCAGAGGCAGAGACTGTGTCTGTGCGGGTCTAGGATAAACAAGCTATGTCCGACGGCGACGGTGCTCAGGCAGAAGTCGTCACACACGTATCGCAGTGATAATTTTCCTATTTAAATACTCTGTAAATTATTTTTAGTGCTAGCATTTTATAAACATGCTATAAACCAGCATCGCTACAGTGATCATTAATCTGGCTGTGGTGACTAATTAACTTGATGGATGCTTTTAATATTTTGTTACATGAATTTGGTATACTATAAGCTGCCTTGCTGGCCAGTTGAATGTCATTATTGTAATTTCACTGCAGGAGGTCTTTAAAATATCGAATAAATTTATTTTTTCGTGTTTGAATTAACCACCATTATTTTTCATATATTATTCAATAAAATACATTTGGGCTGTAAGAATAGTTGATAATATATAATATAATAAATTATTGTATGTTAAGTGCGATCAGACTTTCCACCTACAAATTGAAGATCGTGAAATATGCCGACAACAAGCATTCTATTAAAATAAAAAAATAAAAATGAACAAAGCTGGCAATAAGCATTATTATAGCTTTTTATATTGCATTTTAAAGGAACATTTTAAAGGAACATATCAAAAGGCGTTAGCTAAAAAAGACCGCGCTATATGATTATGACGAAACCAAAACAAAATTCAAGTGAAAAACCCAAATAGTGGCAGGTTTCTTCATTTAATGTTTATTTACAAACGTGGCTCATGGAATTTGGTAATGTGATATACATTTATTATACTTGGCACCTGTAATATAATAATTTGGGGAACACCACAAAAACAATAGAACCCAAACACAGTGCAAAATATTTAGGCTTGATATTGTTGATATTTTACCGCTACAGTATGTTCGACAAACTACCCCACATGCCCATGTATAAATACAAAGATAACGTGTTACTGTGTAAATACAATGATAACATGTTACTGTGTAAATACAATTATACCTTTATATTAATGAATGCAAAAAAATACACTGAAAAATGCAACATGCAAACTGCCCGTAAAATAAGTGACTATTCACAAGAAAGGCGATTTACGTTCGACATTATTTAACAAGATTGACCAAATTTAAATCCAAAGCCAAAACCCAGGATGACACACGATCGAGGAAGCCATTGGCTTATTGACAGTTCAGCGATTATTCATAATATAATATGGTTGTGTAACCCGCCTTGTCAGATATTTATAAATTAAAACACAATCAGTAGATACTTTGTTCAATTTATTGTCCTCTGTGGGAATATTACGATCACCAAAAAGTTCCACTTAATATCTCCATCGAACACATACAAGAAGATCATGCTTCGTTCACTGCGGTATCTCTGTCATTACAATTTCACCACTGCGAATCGTGCTGATTGTACTTTCCATAGGTTAATCCAGAGCCGACAGGGGATAATCCGCAGTGAAATGTGCGGGTACGCGATAAGGCAGTGGCGTCTCCGCGTACAAATGGCGCAGTCACAAAGGCGTTGTCTTATCGCTGCCGACAAATTTGTGTATCGGCCGATAGCTGGTAACCGTGACAGCGGAACGACAACTAGCGTAGCGCAACCCCGCTCCCTCGGGACGCGGGGAAGCTGGAGGGGAAACACCAGTGGGGAGTAGATGGCCGGAAGCCGGTCGGGATGTGTCGATAAGACAGGGAGGATCAATCAAGGTCCACGAGGCGTCGCAGACAGATAGGCGAAGAGGAGAGTTATCCAGTAACAAGAATCATCTCGTGGGAAAAACGCAACTGCTGATGTCTGTCGATTTCGACGATGCCCGGGTGCAATGGGAGGGGGAAATCGTTAATTTACATCCAAGTTCATGCCGCACGAATGACGTGCAGGTGATTGTGAGACGGTACCCCTTTTTAAATTTTTTTGTTGTCTGAAAAATTATTCTTGAACGGGGACATGGCAATATGTGAGGACTTCGACACTTACGTTGTATAAAAATGTTAATCTCTATAGTTGTTGTTTGGAGGAACTTCCATACATCAGTGACGGAAGGATCCCTGTGTCAGTGACTTTTATCGTTAGTTTCAATTTCAAAAACAGTACTGTACTCTACCCAAATTTCGAAGATGCTCTGGTGCAGTGGCTGGGTAGGTCGCGAGAGATTGCCACTCGGACTCGTACACCGTCTGGACAGGACACGTTGTCACTGCACAGTCGTGTACACACAGTCATACAAACTTAGGCCTATGACATTTTATGTGTCACCTGGCACATTATGAGGCTTTATATACAATCCGGTATTGGTATGTAAAGCTAATACTCGATTCCGAGAATTGTCACCGTTAGGCGTTACACCCGAGACCGAGTTGGTCACACTCGACAAGACCATGGATGTTTCATATTGAACATGTATACACAACACAATTTGTAGTAAACTAATTAACACAATATTTCGCGATTGTGCTCTTTTGAACACACACGCGAGTTTTTCGAGGTTGCTCTACTCACTGGATATATATCTGAACAGAAAACTGTTAATGCATGTAAACAAATTCAGTTGGGCTACAAGATGATGCAATAATGATGTTTCTATATGTTATTTTTTATAAAATAAAATGGGACGCGCACAAACTCTCTCTCACACACACGCACATGAACACACGCACACACACACACACACATGTATACACAAATGCACATGATTTTTTTTATACATATACATGGTATACATGTACTGTCATAATTAAGACAAATTTAACATGAAAAATGTTTCAAGCCGTAAAGTTTATACAATTGTAATAATCTTAATAAATATTATATATATCATTTTTAAAAAGTGAATATAGATCGCGCAGCGTTTCTGAGGAGACAAGGTTATTTGACAGCTGTGACATACTCGATAATCTAGCTTAATTTTTCAGTAGACGACTTTGAAGCAATATTCGGCTGTTTTTTATAGAACAGCGCAATATAATTAGAGTTTACACCAAAGTTTTCACCAACCAGTTTACACCAAAGCTCTGTAACATATTATTAGTTTTTGTGTGTAATAAGTATTCTTGCAGCATCCACACAACATGTCGAGTTTTCGTACTTTTTCTATGAGATGTCAGTCAAATTCAGGAAAGCCGATGACTTACCGATTATGATCCCTGTGCGTGCAAGGCACTTGATTGACGAGCCATACTCGACTGGAGGAGCCGGTCCTAATATGATTATTATCTTAAGTGCCTTACGCTTGATGTGTCTAACTCGTCTCTTCCACGCGTCAACGCCAGGCGACGAGGCTTCTGTCGGCGGCGTTTGAAGTCAGGAATAACATCCTCCTCGTCTACGCAGGGACACCTGGGAGACGGCGTGGGTCTCTACGTCTACCCGCTCCCCTTCGGTTTCCGAATGCCGCGACATACATCATGTATCACATCAGGAGACTGGTTGGGTATGTCACCGCGAGTGATATCGCGGTCGTCGTGTAACGTCAGCGGTTACTTTTCGATGTATAGACATTCCACAACAACATTGACTCACTGGTTTGCGACTAGAATTGTGAATACGTAAAACGGCAATGCGTTTAGCCCGTCACGAATGAGGTTCGTTGATGTTCAGATATGTAGTGCGTGAAGTAGTCTAAGTGACGTCTAACTATTGCATATATGCATCATATATATATATATATATATATATATATATATATATATATATATATATATATATATATATATATATATATATATATATATATATATGAAATGATATATATATAATATATATATATATATATATATATTATATATATATATATATATATATATATATATATATATAGATATATATATATATATATATTTAATTATATTATATATATATATATAATTATATATATATATATATATATATATATATATATATATATATATATATATATATCTATATATATATATATATATCTAATTATATATATAATTATATATATATATATATATATATATATATATATATATATATATATATGTGTATATATATATATATATATATATATATATATATATATATATATATATATATATATATATATAAATATATATATATATTTATATATATATATATATATATATATATATATATATATATATATATATATATATATATATATACAACGCTATTTCTGCAATTATATACCGATCAGTAGATCGTCACATTTGTAGGTGAACTATAACGCTTTTCATAGGTTGATTTATTGGTAGCCATTTAACAATTTTTTTTCATACAGTAAATATACAATTGCAATACATAATATTAAAACATCAAGTATAGCATTGTTCATTTAGATGTTCCTTAGATCGAAAAATCTTAGTATTCAAGTAAGTTAGTTATGAGAACCCCCCCATCCCCCACTCCAACTAGCTGCCTATCCGACAGCCAATGAAAATCGTTGAACATTTTCATTATTACGAACACGCAATCAATGTTATCGTGGGAACAAACCATAACGTTACGTGCCGTACTCAATAATTGATTGTGGCCTTCAAATGAGTGATTAGAAAGTTGCCGATGGTCCTATAAATAAAACCGAGTAAGTAGACGCGCCATTAAATGCCCGTGTCATCAAGCGAACTGCGGGGCATTTGAACAGTTATCTGCTATCGTGCTGCGGGTGAATTAAGCTGCCTCAAACACTGCAGTGCGGACGCTGCGCAGAGGGGCTAGCGATAAGATAAGGAGCCGATAACCGTCGACTTCAAACGAACCTCGACCAACGAGGGGTGGGAGTGTTTTAAGGCAGACACCACATGGCCAAGATTGCAGGCTTCGCTGGCTTCCTGGCGCTACATCGAGTGGCGCTGTGTGGCGTTTTAAGTATGGCGCCATATGCACGTGCTGTCAAAAAGTTTAAGTACGGCACTGATTGAGAGACTGGCCGGAAAATTAGTTTAAAAAAGGTTCGGTTCGAAAGACATTTCGTTGATGGATTTATGTAGAACCGTCGAGATTGAGTCTGCGGCGGAAAGTTGCTACACGTGTTAATCGTTGCTGCTGCTGACGCCGAAGGTGATTTCGTGTTTATTATATAAAAAATATATATGTTGGCTTAGTTATTGTGATTAATTATAAGTAAATATATATATATATATATATATCTATATATATATATATATATATATATATATATATATATATATATATATATATATATATAATTATATATATATATATATATATATATATATATATATATATATATATATATATATATATATATATATCGAGATCGATGCGCTTGTCTAAACTCATTAATATGTTGATGTTATTTCACAAACACCTACTGTCACATAAGAGTACTCTGCCTAATATATATATATATATATATATATATATATATATATATATATATATATATATATATATATATATATATATATATATATATATATATATATATATATATATATATATATATATTACTTATCACAAGCATACAAACGTCGATCTAACCTAATGATTTTTAAGCACGAAAAGCGCCATTTGTGGAGGTTATGTTTAACAATTACGTCACACGCGTTGCTATGCTCGAGACTTCCGTCACGCCACGCGACTCCTTTTCTTTCCTCTCGCCGCTCGCTCGACCAGCCGCCGAGCGTCTAATGTATACATACTCGTCCTAATTGCTAACGAACGCTCTTAGCGCCCACTTACGATTATTAATTGTTTACCTACTCGCTGTGGGCGTCTCTACCAGCGTTTGCTTTCAAGACGCCCTGGTGTTAGTCAGCCTGATCTTCGAAACAGCTGACGGGCCTGTTGATACGACAGACGCTCTTCTCCACTCGCTAATACGACCACTAAACAGTTATTGGATTACTTGGCGTCGGCAGTTGAGACGAGACGGGTTCGGCGCGCCGGCGAATAAACTGGGTAATTCCGCAATAAACGTCGCCGATCCGTTACCAGGGTAACGGGACACCGGCGCCGCTTGCATCATAGTCAATTTAAGGCGGGCATCAATGTCGCGAAGGCGTATATAAACATTGAGCCGGAGTTCGAATGACGTGAAGTAAAGCGAACATTCTTCCGCATTCGTCTCTTCAGCGCGACATGAAAGATTCAACTGATTATACGTCTGATTTGTTCCTGCGCCACCGTCTCCCCTGAGAAGACACACAGACAGCTTTTAAAACGTCAGCGGGATTCTGGCGCAATTTTCCATTTGAGGCGCTGGCCGATTTATATTGAGTTGTTTACGAATTTTTTTCCTAAAGGGTGCTTCAAAAATACACCATGTACTACCCTGGCAAATGTAAAGTTACAAAGTCTAGTCGTTTTCTCGTAAAATCACATTACAGGTTTATATAGTATAGACAATATATATTCTACCGTATTGGCCACCCAAACCTGTTGTAACGATCCACATTAAACATTTAGAATTTGACCATTTACGACCTTGCCGTCCAGTATACAACGCATATACGTTATGGATGAACCGTTCAGATTAAACAGATAAATAATAATCGTTCGGCAAAATGGCTTGCATTATTTACGTCGATGATAACACCACATACTTACTTACTTCCTTACTCCCTGTGCCACCAGGCACACAAGACAGAGCAATAGCCGCCATCCGTTTATGTATTTAGCCCTTCTTTTTAGGTCCCGCGTCCGGTTCGTTGGTACATTTATTTTGTGCCTTCTCGTTTCCGTTTTTCATATAGTTTCCAGAAACACGCCTGCTTTGGTAGAGAAACACGCCTGCTTTGGTAGAGAAACACGCCTGCTTTGCTAGTCTTATTCGCGGTAGTTGTAGAGTTAAAATACTCTGTGTCGACCAGCAATGGCAAACTTTCCGCAAATCACATCTTTTAAGAATATCAACAAACGTTGACCACGGACCATAACAGATCAGTATCTATATCGCACTTGGAGATTGTTTTGACAGAATCTGATTGTTTTTATCATAAAATATTTTTATATTGTATACATATAACCAAAATACATTTAATGAACCAGAATTGTTAAATATGGGTTACAATATAAACATTATATTCTAGTCGAAACCTTCAAATTAAGCAGAAAATGACCAAATCATAGGACTGTTTTGTACCTTTAATATGACGGCCACCAACCTGCACAAACCGACCAGTACGTGCACGTACGTACTATGGAGGTCCGCCGCCACCACCTTCATGCTTATTTGCTACGACCCAGTCAAGAGAAATATAAGTAGGTGCGTAACATGAGTGCAGTATTCCTCGCGTATAACTTTTTGCGTTGAAGGAATCCTCAGAAAGGAACACAGTCTAGAAACGAGAAGCACTCCATCATTGTCTACCATCAACGAGGAAGTAACATAATTTTACCCGATCTACCCGGAAATGACGCATGATTATCGCTCAGTCTGCGCGAATAAACATTCTGCTTGAGCAGTAAACTGAAAAAGTTTGCATCACTGGAATATGTATTAACGTGTGCTTAGTAGATGAAATAATGTACTTCTTGGCAGGCATTGGTTAATTTCAATTGTTAATTGAATAACTAAGTTAATTTAATTTAATTAATTAACTTTTTCCAGAAAGGCTAACTTAATAAAAAAAATTGCCAAGATGGTTAATGTAATTAAATTTAATTGACAAATTCCCAATTATCTTTCAAATAAGTGCTCATTCAACAGTTAATACTAACATTAACTGTTAATTTCATTTAATTGAAGAATTTGGGAGGTATTTAATTGACATGAGAATCGTGTGAGATTAATTTAATTTAATAATTCCTGGTCCTGGTTAATTGTAATTGAATGAATTAACTTTTCAAGTTAATTGCCCCATGCTTGCTTCTTGGTACTATGCTCTTTAACCTATATGTGCCTGTGTACAATATACTCACACACACACACGCACACGCACACGCACACGCACACGCACACGCACACGCACACGCACACGCACACGCACACGCACACACACACACACACACACACACACACACACACACACACACACACACACACACACACACACACACACACACACACACACACACACACACACACACACACACACACACACACACACACACACACACACACACACACACACACACACACACACACACACACACACAAACACACACACAAACACAAACACAAACACATAGCTATTGCGTCCTTTGGGTGGGGCACATTGAACAACTATCGTTTTACCTGTGAAACTTCAAACTTCGGAGGAACTGCATCAATATAAAACATACAGTACCTACAGTTTCCATATCTTCTTATGTGGCATGTTCAAACTGCATTATGTACTATTAATGTTGCGCACGTAGTAAATGTACATATATATATATATATATATATTCACATTATCGTGGCAGCGTCACCGACGATATTTTTCACCGACATTCATATGATAACTTCTGTAAAATAACAAACTAAAATGCTACGCTCTATTCGCGTATTCAACTATAAATCATATAAAGGCATGAAGTGTTTAAGTATTTTACTGTTAGTAGCAATGTACGTAACCTAAGTGTTTTGTATCCATATCGTTCTTATTCTTTTTTAGTTTTTGTATTTCCTTCAACACCTTGAAATTACCCCCCTCCCCGTTTTCATTTCCTTCTATTTATTGTAGTTTTGTTTTTATATAAGTCCAAGCTGTTGGTTTTCTTTCTCCTTCTGCACACTGTGTGACACATTGACACTGTATGACACTGTATGACACTGTATGACCCTGTATTCAGTTTGACAACTGGAAGTTTTGTCGACATTTTATCCACTATCTACTTGCAAATCATTACTCTGATGATCACTTCATTATATTTTTCTACCTCAGCTTCAATGTTTTATTCATATTTCAGCAACTTATTAACAACCTATTTTTTTTATTTGCTGGGTAAATGTAATTTCACCATGTTGCTTTGTTGTCCTCTACCTATCCTTTTATATTATCTCTTTATGTTAAACCGTCTTCTCCTTCTTCTTCTTTTTCTTCTTCATCTGCTTCTTCTACGTTTTCTCCTTCTTCATGTTCTTGTCTTCGCCGACATAATCTAGTTTTCTTCCTCACCTCTATCAAGACAACTGCTTGGCAAGCGCAGTTCCATCCAGTAGACGGTCTTAACGAAGAAGGTCGACGGCAGCACGCATTATCGCCCAACCGCGACCGAGTAAGCTCATTTCCAGGAGACGATTTGCCGGTTGGTGGCGAAGCTCTCAAGCGTGGCGCCGAGAGCTTCTTTCTCGCGCCGCAGTGGCGCCGCCTGTGAACCAGTGGAGCAGAGCTGAAGCGCCGTCGTTTAACCGGTCATTAGACGAGCGCATCTGCACATAGCTAGCGATGGTGCCTGTAATCGCTCCTCAATGATAAAGAGATCAGACTGGTGAATGGCGGCGTCGGTGGCGGCGGCGGCGGCGGCGGCGGCGGCGGCGGCGGCGTCGGCGTCGGCGGCGGCGGCGGTGGCGGCGGTGGCGACCGACAGGAGTCGACGGGGCGCGCTTTGCTACAAACCCATTAGCTTGCAATCACTATAAAATTGGCCTATCCGTCAAAGAAGTTGGCGAGGGCGCGCGGCGGGGCGATTTATCTGCTACATCTGCCGTCGCGGCCCGATGTCGGCGGGCGGTGAGGCTCCCGACTTTGAAGACGGGTGGCGTCGCTTGTTTTATGTGCGCGCGTCCCGTGTGCTGGCGCCACTGCCGTCTCATCCATCATCAATTTCCAACGGCGCATGGAAGCCGCTAGACCCCGGACGATTTGTCACGGCTCGCCCAGCGGGCCGCCTTCCGCAGATTTTCTTCTCCACCGCGCCCCGAAACGAGACGCCCGACATCGGAGCTGGCGCCGCTCAGTCGAGCTATTAACTAACAAATTTGCTCGACGGCGGGTGCAGCGCGCACGGAACGCCGATATTTATGAAAGACCCAAAACGGTTCCTGCCGGCGAGCGGCGTTTTTATCGCCGCGACTTGCCGCGACGTCACGGGTGTCTTCACGTGACACGGGTCACGAAAATCGTCAAAACAACGTCGAAACGACGTCGATAATAATTGCTGGGCGATATAACCGCTAACTTCCCGCACGTCAAAGCCGCTTCCGCAATTACATTTTCGCTCGTTTCATCTCAGAGTCATTCCGCCAAAAAATCACACACATCTAGTGTGTTCTCTACGCCGCGTTAGCATATGGGCAAATGTGCAATTTTTTTATTTAGTTTTGATGAAATTTGCAATTTTTTTCTGGGCCCAGGCGAAATTCGTCGATAAGGGCAAATGTGTCTCCGTATCTATATTATACTAAAGGAATATACCAGACATGGATCAATTAACTTGAAAAGCTAATTAATTAAATTACAATTAACTCAGAAATTATCCGATTGAATTAAATTAAATTAGCCTCACACATTTCTCAGGTCAATTAAAGTAAATTTAATTAAATTAGTATTCCAAATTCTTCAATTAAATTAAATTAATAATTAATTTTAATTCAATTAACAATTAAATCATGTATTGGTA
>BSQZ01000034.1:4595000-4597500 GCA_033239005.1 Lamellibrachia satsuma | reverse complement strand
TACCACGGCAATGGTTTACTCAGAATGTGTTCTATAAGTTAGATAAGTTAGATAAGATGATAAGAGATTCCAGTCATTTATCCAGTTGACTGAGAGCTGACATGTTCACCAGCGAGACCAATAAGCGCATGCACAGTTCTATAAAAATCGGCTAACCTAGACTATTGTGACATTAAGGTAGGCCGGCATACACAGAACCAATGCAGTCTCAAACAAACGTGCTATTTTGCCAGAAAGAAGACCAGTTTAGTAAACAAAGGCCAACATATGTCACATGATATGTTAAGCTTGGACGCAACACCATAACCATATCGTACTGGCAAATATAGGAATAGGTGTATACAAATATATTGTCATTTGGCGAGTCAATTTTGCTAGACTTTGACACTCGCTACGTAGGGTTATCTAACAGTATGGCGCGGCCCTTGCAATTAAGATGCTGTGTGTTCAATAAGGTGTTCCTAGTAAATAACTGGCGTGATATTCTTAATTGTAGTTGCAAATCGTTAGGCTTTAGTAACTCTTATATGTGCATAGGCAGAGCACCATGACTTTTGTTTCCCTTTAAACTGATCACACACTACAAATTTGAATATCGACGAACCTGATTCGAGACGAGCTAAATCAACCGAAGAGTGAGCTATAATATCACTAAAAATAAACCTTGCTGAGTTTGAAGGATGCCTTTCCAGCTCCACGGTCAATGTAAATTACATATTTTGAAGGAGGAAATTGGTGCAATGTATGTAGAGGAATCAACATTTAGCGAGCACTTTCGTCAGTACGCCTTTGATTCTTATAGAATTAAAGAATCCTGTTCGTACACATTCGCGGTGTGATCACCCGCGGACACGAAATTGTGAGTTTTTACAACAATTCCACAAGTCACTGCTCGAGAGTTGCCAACTTATGCAACATTTGGAACACACCATAGCCGTTTTTGCACTAAACGGCGCAGACTGTCTCCAGTAGAAAATACATAATGAGTTATATAATGAGCTGTTCCGCCGTTTTGACAAACACAGGACATCAGTATCACCTATTACAGGACATATTAGGACCACCTGTCACATGTATCAGTCATTACCCATTCATTAACGTGTATCAGTAAGTCCGAAATAAAATGTTGCGTGTAACGTGTTGATTTTGAGAACCACTTTCCATCGGATACGTTAGTAAAGTTAAGGTTTGCTGTGCTGCTGCGCTATAGAGCTTTCACATGATGAAAATAGACAGTCGCTGACCGGTCGCGTATCAACACAGTGGTTATTAGGCCGAACGCACCAACGTCTTACAATCATGCAGTCGCCGGCCTGGATCGACATTTTGAGGTATCAGTTTTGTGGGTATTGTTAAAAACTCGAGGTGTGTCGATATAACGAATTTCACACAGGATGCCCACTAAATAATTGATGTTTAACGTGCTGTGAAGGTTTAAAGCAAATCGTTGGTCACATTTTCTAGTGGTCCCAGACAATGCAATGGCAAAAGTACCACTTTCTAGCGTATGGATAGCAATATAATTATGCACATGTCAGTGACTGTAGGATCCCGCGTGGCAGTGACTATAGGATCCCTTGCGTCAGTGACTGTAGGATCCCTTGCGTCAGTGACTGTAGGATCCCTTGTGTCCGTGACTGTAGGATCCCCTGCGCACGAAAACATGACGTAGTGATTTTGGACGCCACTTGATGGGGAGCATCTGATTTTGAAGAGAAACAAATGAAATCATTGACGAATTTTGTTCAGCAGGATAATGAGTGATTAAACATTTAAATATATGATTTCCATAATATTAAAAATAATAAATTGCGAACACCGTTTAAAAAGTTAACGCTGTAAATATTTAATTGGGAAAATAAAGAGTGACCCGGTCAGTGAGAGATGCGGCTTTCTCGTTAATGCTCCACGGCTCCGGAAGGCTGTATGGTGGACTAAAAATATGGCGCCTCCCCGCCTGGCGACAGGGATCTGCCCCGGGCCCGCTCCCCTTCACGTTGCCGTCCCATAACTACTCCTGACGGATATACTTAACCGCCATCGACGGGTTGGTAATTCCGCTTTGAAGACGCCCGATGTTAACTGCCCTTGATAGGCTTCGTGGCTGCACGGTATCCGTCACTCGCCATTATAAACCTGTCGTTTGTATCCGCCGCTAAAACACAGTGTCTGCATACAGATATGTCGGGTCTGTCTTAAGGAGAATTCTCACGGTGATATCGCTGACTACGTCACAACACTCATTATCATCAGCGCCTAAAAGCAAACTTGCCGGTCTCAGTGTCTGTGTGTTTACGTTAAGAAATTGATGCGAAGTCGCCGAGCAAAGAAGCGCTGGCGTCGGTACTCCTGCCATAATTGGAAATAAGTCAGGTCGAATTAGTTGCGAGATATTACAATGTTCTCGCATGAGATCGTTTTTACGGCCTGGTGCCGTCACGACTAGAGAGCATCGGCTAACCCGATCCGATGTCGTTGGTTTCGTGTTCCGTGTGTGAAC